>CABFOW010007935.1:0-10081 GCA_902141385.1 Timema californicum | reverse complement strand
TAATTATATCCAATGCCCCTCGTTACACTATAACATAATCTTGGGCTAGTTCTATCCATTTCCACTAACTACACCCTATCTCTATCTTGGGATAATTTTATCCAATGCCCCTCATCACACTATAGCTCTATCTTGGGCTAGTTCTATCCAATTCCACTAATTATACCATATCTCTATCTTGGGATAATTATATCCAATGCCCCTCGTTACACCCTATCTCTATCTTGGGCTAGTTCTATCCAGTCCAACCCATTAAAAGCTATCCCTATCATGAGATAGTTATATCCAGTCCAACCCACCATCGGGCGCAACTGTTTTATTTTACACCATCAGTAGCATGTCATCTGACAGATTATCTTGCAATATTTGCTTCCTGAGATAAAATGTGACTAAAAATATGCACTTTATTAGTTTTGACACTCTTTGTATGTGTTGTATTTAGATTTATTAAATTAAACTGAAGCCTAATACAGTTGTTAATATTTTTCATTTTTTGCGGGGGGGAATTTTAGTAAATTTACGAAAATTGTACTAACGCTATGAGGTGCGTGTCATCTGAGAGATGACTATATAGGAAAATGTGCCTACGCCATGAGGCCCAAAATCGACAGATACATTTATCAGTGATCGACTTTTTTTTAGTGATAACAGATCGAGAGGAATTTCTCTACAGACGTCGACCCACGAGGTTGTGTGTACATGGTGTTTTCAACCGATGATTACAGTTCTTCTGAAACCTTTTTAAGGCCGAAGTTGAGTGATTTTCCCTGGATTACCAGTGATATTTTACCGTTCTGTGCTTAGAACCATTAAATTCAAATCTTATGTTTTAACGTAAAATCTTTCGGCCCCTTTCAGGGCCAATATTTCTATATTACGAGTGCCGGCTCAATGAACAATTTTTAGTGACGTCGTGAACGGCCAGAGAACGGTCGACCAACCGGCCGAACCCAAAATCGTCTGGAAGAGCAACAGCTAAACCCTCGAAATATTAAAATGTCTACTGGATCTGAAGTTGACGTCACCGAGAATGAAGAAGGAGAGGACACCATATCAGAGGAGTCCCAGGATGGGAACATGGACACGCCACTCACAGGAAAAGGTATCATGAAGGTACAACATGGACAAACGCGTAGTACAGCAGGTAACCAGCACCAATCTGTTTTAAGCTTTGAACCTGCCTCAACTTTAAAATGGAAACACAGGGCCAAACCGGGATTTGATGTTCCAGTCCCAAAAGCGATTAAGGTAACAAATCAATTCACCACACTAGCTAGTGGGCAAGTCTCCAATGACCAAGAGGGCACCGCTATGGAGTCGAAATACGACTCCCAGTGTGAAGAGAATTCAACCAAAAAGGTAAAGACACCACCTATAGTGATTCCTAACGCGGCGGAATATAACAACATATCAAACTCCTAAAGCAGAATTTAAAAAGAGGAATACAAACTCTACTACATTGCATAGGGGATTAAGATAATTACTAGCTCCATAAGAGACTACTTTACACTCTTAAAGATTCTAAAAGAAGCTTCATTAGAACACTACACATACATGTTGCAGAAAGATAAACCATTTAAAGTAGTGATCAAGCGTCTACACTCTACCATGTGCCATGTGTTTGGAGCTCACCGAAATGGGTTTTAAGCCCATAAACGTGAGACAACTGTTTACCAAATCTTCCCCACAAATAAAGACACCTAGGCCAAAACCTATCTTTGTTTGCATGCTGGAAAAAAATCAGTCCGTCGCAAAGATATATGAAGTACGGGCCATAAATCCCACCATTGTCAAGGTGGAAGAGTACCAAAAATCTTCGAGCACCATACTTCAGTGCCACCGATGCCAACGATTAGGTCACTCCAAAAACTATTGCTCTCAAACCCCTTGGTGCGTCAAGTGCCTTGGGGAACATTTAACAACAGTATGCACCAAGAAAGACAGAACCATGCCAGCACGCTGCGTGAACTGCAAGGGAGAGCACGCGGCAAACTACAGGAACTGCCCCATGTTTGTCAGAGAAGTAGAAAGACAAAACAAACAATTGGAAAAATCTACCCAAGTTGTACATAAGCAAACGGAACAAACTCCTCCACCACGTCAGATACTACAGCGACTTAGGAGAAACACCACACCAATGGTAACGCACGCTCCCGCGGCCAAGCAGATGACATACGCAGCAACCGTTGTCAACCTCCCCCCAAAACCTAGCGAGACCTATTACAATACAAACGAGACTTCCAACCTAAGAGCCCTCTTTCAAATATTCAAAGACATTAATCTCTCAGGCCTCCTTGCACATCTCAAAACGTACATGAGCAGGCTGAGAAACGCCCCAGACAGAACCAAAAAGGCCCTAATTTTATTAGAAGCCGTCACCGAATACTACTGTGATGGCAATTAATCAAATACGTCACGCATACGACTACATGAACGTAATGTTCTCGAACGCCAATGACGTCCTTCAACAAGCCCACGAACTGGAACTGTTATTGCAAACGTAAGGTGTAGACATAGCTCTCATTTGCGAGACGCGTTTATCACCAACTAAACGTTTGAGTTTTTACGGATACGACACATACACGACTGATAGGCCTACCGGAAGGGGCGGGGGAACGGCTGTACTAGTCAAGAAAAACCTTAATTATTAACACACAGTCATACCAGGTACGGGTAACATAGAAACAACTTCAGTGATAGTTCCCATACCACGGAGAGAGATAATGTTTAGTGCCGTATATAGGAGACCTTTGGTTCCATTTACAGCCCAAGACCTAAACACGCTGACGGCAAGGAAAAATTTATTCTCCGCGGGAGACATAAACTGCGAACACACTCATTTGAACAGCCGCATATCCAACCAAGCTGGCCGCACCATGTCAGATCATGCGGCCCTGAATAACTACGTAGTATTGGCACCGGAGGAACCGATGTTCTACCCCTCCAACTACAGAAATCTTCCGGATAGGCTATATGTAATACTTACGGACTTCAATCAACACCCTGAAGATTTAAATACTTTGAACGAACTGGAATCGGACCACATTCCGTTTTATTGTAGGCTACTATTAAACACCAACCCCCGAAACTCCTTCCTTAGGAGAAATATCCCAAACACTGTCTGGCCCAAATACCAGGCCACCCTGGAAAGAGCGATACCACAAGAGTGGAAGGTAGAATCGACTGAAGAGTTGGACCATTCGCTCGCCGTCATGACGTCAACACTCCTCGAAGCTCATCTGACATCAACCACCTATGAAGCCCCAATAATCAACCTTAAGAGGGAGCACCCATACCTAAACTTACTGATAACACAGAAGAGGGAAGCGAGACATGATTGGCAAACATATCGCTCTCTGAGGCATCGGGTAGTATACAATCGACTAAGGGCCCTAGTTCGCCGTAGAGCGAAGCAGCTCAAAATGATCCGATGGAACGAGTTTATCTTGGAAACAGTCAATGGGGGGGACATTGTCTGTAAGATCACGAAACAACTAAAGGGGTGCACCCAGAGAACTAGAACTTCAGCCATCCACGGAGGGCAGGGTATGACCTACACAGCCGCGGACAAAGCCGAAGTTATAGCGGAGTCTCTTGAAGACCAATTTAAACCAAACAACATGCCCCAGGATGAGAACTTCTCAACAGCGGTTAAAGACGAGGTAAATCTATTCCTCGAAGAAACTTTTGAAGTTCCACCTGCCCCGGTGTCCAAACTGGAAGTGGAACAGGTAATAAGGAGGCTGAAGAAGAATAAAGCCCCGGGAGTGGATAGGATCTCAATTGAAATGCTGTGTCATGACCCCGGCACAATCATTATCCTTCTGACTGCCATATTTTCCACCGTGTTAAGATGAGGCTACTTTCCAAAAGTTTGGAGGGTGGCGGACGTGATATCCATACCGAAGCCAGGCAAGGACTCTAAATTTCCACAGAACAGGAGACCTATCAGCCTACTTAGCAGTCTTGGAAAGGTGTACGAGAAAATCATTCTTGAAAGGTTAAAACAATTTGCCCAGGAACACCGTATACTCCTGATACTCAATTTGGATTCAGGAGCCACCACTTCACAGTCCGCCCAATCACCAGTCTTATAGAAAATAAAACAGAAAGCTTCAACAGGAAGGAGACTACACTCGCTGTTCTCATGGATGTGGAAAAGGCTTTCGATAAGGTCTGGCACGCAGGACTTCTTCGGAAAATGATCACCTTCAACTTCCAAAAGGAATACATTCACGTGGTAAGGAACTTCCTACGCGGACGCTACTTTAGAGAGAAGATGGAAGGAAAGAGATAGTCCTCTCACATCATCAGAGCGGGAGTGTCACAGGGATCCACCTTATCACATTTTCTCTACAGCATATATGTTGCTGACATCCCTACCAATCCAAAAGTTAGGGTTAGGCTATTTTGCTGACCACACTCTTTTCTTCACTTCACACAGAAACATCAACTATGCTGTTAAACATATGCAAAGGTTCCTGAGCCAGTTCAGCGACTGGCTGGAGAAGTGGAGGATTAAAGTAAACCCAGCAAAATCCACGGCCATCAGAATATCTAAAAGAAGTATTCAGCCACAGGACCAGTTTAGGATTCTGGGTGAAAACCTCCCCTACTCAAACGAACTTAGATACCTTGGCGTCACAATAGACTCCCGCCTCAATTGGAAACCCCACGTTGAATACATGAGGAAAAAGGTGATGGGGGTCTTCGTTAGAAACTACTCACTCTTCAAGAGCCAGCAGCTGAACATCCAAACGAAACTTCTCCTCTACAGAAGTCTGATCCTGCCGCTACTCGTTTACTCCTACGAAGCTTGGAGCTATGCCGCACCAAACTTATTGAATAAACTCCAAGTGATTAAAAACAGAGTACTCAGATGTATACTTGGAGTAACAACAAGAACAAACAACTTGTTCATCCATGCAGAGACTGGGACCAAGACCCTAAGAGAGCTATACGAGGACCGAGACAGAAGCTTCTAACGCAAGACCATACTGCTGGAGGAAAACGAAATAGTCAGAAACCTTGGGTAGCACAACCCCCGAGAACCCAGGAAATACAAAAAGCCAAAACTGGAGTAGAAGGACCCTACCCAGCTCCACAAATCCACAACTAGCCTGTCCTAGTACCCATCACCTATGTCATAAGCTAACCCATTCAGTCTAGCCAACTTGACAAAGGTCAAGCAATCATTTTTCACAAATTCGCAATCAAATATTCATACCAAAGCCACAGAACGTGTGTGCCAGACAGATATATTAAATTTAATACACAAATTCAAAGGACAATTAGGTTAGAAATTTAGGAACTATTTATTATTATTTTTATTATTATTATTACTATTATTATTATCATCATCACCAGGTCCTACTACCGGTTCGGGTTGTATGCACTTACGCTAATATGTAGTAGTAGGGTGATTGTGAGATGAAATGGAGGACCTACAGTTTAACGTGGGATCCGAACCACGGTGGAGGCTTCGCATTCAACACACTCACAAGCTGTGATAAATACACGTCCTTTCAGAGGTGAATGAAGAGTTTGGCAATCAGATAGATCTGTAACAGGACCGATGATTGAATCCCGGGCCCCCAGCACAGACCCCTAGACCCCCAGGCCACCAAGGAACTATATATTAGAGGCTTAAGTTTATTGAAGGCTTAAGATGGTTCTTTATTTTTGCCAATCTACTTAATACTACTTCGTACTACAGGTAATTAAGCCCACTAATAAAGTAGAAATGAGTAAGTTAGAATCTGGTTTAAATGTGTTCAGATATAAGTGTAAAAAGCTAAGGATGTCATTGAAGAAAAAATATACCTTGAGTATACAGTATGGTAATTACATTTCTCACTCTGTCATTATCAAACAAGAATCGGCGAGAATAATATTTAGACAGTGATCTACCAATTTGAGTATTATAGCACAATTGGTTTTATAAATGTCAAAATTCTGGTAACTTAATTGTGAGTGCTCTGGCAATTCCATAAAACGTTCGTCTCTTTAAATATACTCTTAGGACAGGAATCAAAATAATGTATTCACAAAATGTATTCCTTGGTGATTAACTACAGTGAAAATATCTTACGAAAATAAACCTTAACTATATTTCAAATCCATTCTCAAAGTAATCAATCACTTCACACAAACATAAAACGAATACCAGGCTATGATGAGATGACAAATTATTCATCGCACATTGGATATTATTAGCTATTCTTCTCTTTTCTCCGATAATAACACGTATCGTTTTCTTAATTTATCATAAACTCGTGACACTTCAATGACAGGAATAACAGGAGCCGGAAAATAATTTACACAAAACAAACAATTTATTTCTTAGTAGTATTTAATAGTTTACATTTTTTTGAAAAGAAAGGAAATCTTTTGTTGTCACGATTGGAGAAATATTTCTTTGAGTGAGTTCTGCCTCTTCTATGACGTCTTATTTGTTTCGTACCGCAACGTTAAATAAAATGTAGATGTTTGAGAGACGGACAAAGTAGGGTTTGTATATCATGAGGTTGTTTGGAGAGACTTGAGGATAGCAATGTTATCATTTAATGTGACAGTCTGTAAGAGAGGTTTATTAAGATTATGATTAAGATAACTGAAGCGTGAAACTCAGAATAACCAAACTAGTAAATTCACCGGTTGTTTTCTATGGGTTTGAAAGGTGGCCTCTTAACATACATGACCGAAAGTAAATGGTATGACGCAACAAACATACTTTTTCTCACTTTTATCTTAAAATAAACATTCACAAAATACTCGTAAGATTTATAACACGATATAATAGGCATATTATACATTGTTGTAGAAACACACTACACCAAAGATCATAAAATAAATAGTATATACTGTTAATTACAGTAGTCCCGTGGCTTCTTTGGTGCTGACTGACAGCCCACAGTTGACTTCTGACAGTCTACATTTAGGTATATACTTAAATTTTGACTGTCAGAAGTGACAGTTGCTAAACACATATTTTTGCAGACCATATGGTTCGGCGTATGGATACATAATTTGGTCTGGTAACTTTTCAAAGCTTTTAGCTGTCAGTCAGAGCCAAAGAAACCATGAGGCAACTGTACATTCTCTATGGTATTAGGAACTAAGAACACTGTTACAGAAATATTGAAAAAAAGAAAAATAATGGTGTCACTCATAGAGAATGAGAATACAATTAATTGTCAGAACTCTGAATTAAAAAGTAGATTTATTGGCTTATAGCTAAGAAATTATTGGTCTTATTAAAGTACATTTTAGATAATATGATTGTATCTTTAATAGTGCTACAGCTTTAAAATGATAAGTTATTTCGTATCTCAAATAGTTGCAAAAAAAATGATCCGACTCAGATAATTTCTCCACTGCAAAGTACCCTCAAAGCTACTTTCATAATAAAATGAGAATTGCCTTCTATAATAATAAACCGTGTTTTTATATAAAATTTAATCAAAATTGTTAGAGTGAATTTCGAGTGAATCGTTTTCTCTTTTTGCCCTTCAGTAAACTACCCTAAATTAGGATTAGGTGTCTAATTCCCAATACACACTACACCAAAGATCATAAAATAAATAGTATATACTGTTAATTACAGTAGTCCCGTGGCTTCTTTGGTGCTGACTGACAGCCCACAGTTGACTTCTGACAGTCTACATTTAGGTATATACTTAAATTTTGACTGTCAGAAGTGACAGTTGCTAAACACATATTTTTGCAGACCATATGGTTCGGCGTATGGATACATAATTTGGTCTGGTAACTTTTCAAAGCTTTTAGCTGTCAGTCAGAGCCAAAGAAACCATGAGGCAACTGTACATTCTCTATGGTATTAGGAACTAAGAACACTGTTACAGAAATATTGAAAAAAAGAAAAATAATGGTGTCACTCATAGAGAATGAGAATACAATTAATTGTCAGAACTCTGAATTAAAAAGTAGATTTATTGGCTTATAGCTAAGAAATTATTGGTCTTATTAAAGTACATTTTAGATAAATGATTGTATCTTTAATAGTGCTACAGCTTTAAAATGATAAGTTATTTCGTATCTCAAATAGTTGCAAAAAAAATGTTCCGAATCAGATAATTTCTCCACTGCAAAGTACCCTCAAAGTTACTTTCATAATAAAATGAGAATTGCCTTCTATAATAATAAACCGTGTTTTTATATAAAATTTAATAAAAATTGTTAAGAGTGAATTTCGAGTGAATCGTTTTCTCTTTTTGCCCTTCAGTAAACTACCCTAAATTAGGATTAGGTGTCTAATTCCCAAAACCCCTTGGAGGGACCCAATGAAATCCCCAGATACCAGGTTTGAGTCCAATTGGTAAAATATTTTCGACTTTAGCCCGAGGTACAGACAGACAGACTGAATCGCAAAAAACAAAAACAAAAAAAACCTTTTTTTATTTCAGGGGTTCATGAGACGTCGACATTTATCAAAATCTCGAGTTCAATTTTTTTGAAGAAAATAATATTTTCTCTCCGAGGTACCGAGAGAAAGTAAAAAATAGGGTTCTCATAAACAAGATGCTTTGGAAGATATTTAGTCCTAAGTTTTATAGGCTACTGGAGAGTGGAGGGGTTAAATAATTATGAGTTACATACCCTGTACTAGTCAAAAGACATTGTTAGGATAGTCAAGTCTCGTAGATTACAGTGGGCAGAACATGCAGTGTGAATAGGAGATTCTAAAACAGTGTTCAGTGTATTGACTGGTAAGACCATGGGAAGAGACCATTGGGAAGACCTCGCTAGATTCAGATAAGAGGATAACATTAGAATGTACCCGAAGGAGATATAGTGTAATGAGGTGGGCTGGATATAGCAGCTCAATATAGGTTTGTGTAGCGTACTTTTGTAAGTGCTACATATTGTATTGGAATTCATCATTAATGCACTCACTTAACCTATAATTATTTACGGTGTTTCACGTTGTTGTTATAAATAAATGCAATCCTACGAGGTAGGCGAGAAACTATGCATACAGCTCAAAAGACAACAGCTGTGTACTCAACCAGTCATCACTAAGGCTCTCCACACTTCCCTTTACTTGCATAGTCCTTTCACTAAAATAATATCCATAAATTAAGTCATACATGATATATATTTGAAATTTTTTAACGTAGATCATTTACATACATTTGTCTACAACATTTAGACACGTCTTACATGTCCACTCCTTTCTTTTGATCCACACATTCTACCTTCATATATTTGATTCCTCACTCAATCCACACTCATCCTCTCAACATGCCCAAACAAACTTAATACGTTTATTTCCCATTGACCTATTATATTACCTTTCAAACCACATTCCTTACTGACTCTGTCCATACGAGTTTTTAAAAACACACATTTCTTAGATATCTTATTCCAACCGCACTCACCTTTCTCTTGTGTTTGTCCTGACAAACCCACGCTTCCCCACCGTACAACAATGTTATCGTTAGCACACTTATATACACTACATTCTTGGCCTCTTTCAACATCACATCAATCTTTGCATTAGTCCACATACATCCAATTAATACCAGAGATACATTCACACATCTCTCGATTTCACCACCCACCCTTCCATCTTTATACAACATTTTCTACAGATATACAAAATCATTTCCCTGTTCTATCAATTTCTCACAAATACTAAGATGGCAATAATTTCCTAAGCCATCTTTATCAAAAACTTGCGCCTTAGATTTGAAGACATTTAATCAACTTGTAAGGTACACACCAACAGTGTCCCCATAAGCATCCCTTGTAAAGTTATATATGGATACACACAACATTGTTATAATATTAATAATTAGCTGTAGGGTGAAATTAGTTTTCTGGATAGTCCTGACTTTCATCTTGCCTTTTCAAAATCTAGCCTCGTCCTTTGGCTACCGACAGTCACAAGTACTGTAGGTGCACTCCTTCTTTCTTTGAAAAGTAGCAGTACCAACCTGATAGATTACACTCTGAACCTACTCGGTAAGCTAAACTATAGTGGAATAATGTCAGCTATGATTGCTGCTTTCAGGTAAACTAAGTGTATGATGTACCGTTTAGTCGTTTTGTTTTGTTG
>CABFOW010007934.1:0-12281 GCA_902141385.1 Timema californicum | reverse complement strand
AAAAGGGGGGGGGGGGAGGAGGAGGCTATTTGAGAACTACTTTTCGCTGCCACAAAGTTGAGTGTATTGCCTACATTACTAGATACAGGGGGCAGCTCGCTTGACCACCAAGGTCGAGCGGTTGTTAAAGGGAGGATTACGTACTGGTTAAATGGAACACGTGTTCGATCCTAGTCACTGTCTACAAGTATATTTATGCGTTTTTTTAGTGACTTCCTAAAATATTATGATTTTGGGTTTTTATTTGGGTGCTTTTTTGAGTCCACACATGCTATTAGTTAAACTAATGGAATAGGGAAGAGGAAGGTAGGATTTATAAGATATGTACCCTCACTTTCATGAAAGTACAATAAAAACAAAAACAAGTACATGTTAGGTTATTATTATTATTAGCACCGAGTCATACTACCCGTTCGGGTTATACACACTTATGCTAATGTGTAATGGTGGGGTGATTGTGAGATGAAATGGAGGAGCTACAGTTTAACGTGGAATCCGAACCACGGAGGAGGCCTGGCATTCCCCACCTTCACAAGATGTCTTGTCAGAGGTTGAAGGAAGGGTTTGGTAATCAGATAAATCTGTGCCGGGACCGAGAATTGAACCCCGGCCTCCAGCACAGAAGTCTGACACCTTACCCCTAGACCGCCAGGTCACCTACATGTTACGATGCACCACACATTTATCGCTACTTTACCTACAAATACTGATTAAAATTCATAACTAGTAAGATACGTGAAACTAAATAATACACACTGTTACAGAATAGTTTTGAGAAAATAAAATAAAAATCTCACTCCACCACTGAACATTAGTATCTCAAAGAGTTGCGGAGAGCTGATCAAAATTGGAGATGCCCCCCTACTTAAAATACCCTATAGTTATTTTTTTTTTTTGAAAAATGAAACATGACATTTTGTCTATAATGTTAAACATTGCCTAGATACAAATTTTAATCAAAATCGTTTGAAAGGGATTTCTAGAAAATATTTTTTTTTCTCTTTTCTCCCATGGTAAAACTACCCTTAATTTTAGGTCTTGATATTTAATTTAAAAAAAATCTACGGGAGGACCTGATTTAAACACTGGATACCAAGTTTTAGTCCGATTGGTAAAATTGTTTCGGCTCTAGACCAAGTTACAGACAGACAGACAGACAGACAGACAGACAGACAGACAGACAAAGAGATGGCATCGCAAAAAAAACAAACACTTTTTCTGTTTCAGGGGGGGTTCTTGAAACGTCGACAGTTATCAAAATATATAGCTAGATTTTTTTGACGATCACAATACTTCCGAGTGATAGAGAGAATGTAAATGGTTTTATTTAATTTAAAACAAAGTATCAGATCAATGAGACTGTGTTGAGAAGTGAAATTTAAATTCAGCCGGTTCATTAGAACTGCGTCCACACTACTACAGTAGCCCCATGGCTTCTTTGGTGCTGACTGACAGCTCACAGCTGACTTCTGACAGTCAACATTTAGGTATATGCCTAAATTTTGACCGTCAGAAGTGGCCGCTGCTAAACACATGTTTTTACAGATCATATGGTCCGGCGTAGGGATACATAATTTGGTCTGGTAACTTTTCAAAGCTGTCAGTCAGCACCAAATAAGTCATGGGGCTACTGTAGTTCTGGCTACCTGGAAACTAACTAGTTAGCTGATGTGAATGGGATCACGAAGGTTGAATTTTGAGGAAATGTACCTGCACTTGCGTGGAGGAAGAGTAGAAAACCAGTGTTGGTGCCTTAGATAAGCGGAGTGGTTCTAAAATAAGTGTATCAGCACGAATAAGAAGATGGAGAGGTGGGAAAACAATTCTGATGAACCACTTCAAATGCAGCAAGACGATATATAGCTCCCAAACTCCTCATTACAGGAAATACAACCCATTTAAAGCCCGACGTCTTATACTGCGTATCCACCAACACTGGTTTCAAGACTAGATGTGTCACCTGATCGGTTGGGCACATCTACTTAAAAGCTGCTGAAAATATGGTTTACCACTTAATTTAGCCAGGCCATCATCCGCATAGGAGTTCGGGGATCGAATCCACCAAGGTTATATTTCCCCTGGGTAAATGTTTTTTTTACCACTTTCCCTCCTCGCAGATGCAGATACAATATAATTCCTCTAAAACCCTATCCTACTTTTTTTTGCTCCATTTTTTTTTATCATCAGATACTTTAACTCAGTTGGTAGCGTGCCTACCTACCGAGCTAAAAGTACCGAGCTCAATACCCTAGCATGTATCATTGGAGAAATATGGGGTTTACCCCAGTTTATAGTGATAAATTAACGGTAGGGGATTTGGCTGTTGTGTTTGTGATGAATTTATATTAGCTTATATCTCGTGTGCTTGTATAATGTATAACCAGTTGGTTCAGAAAGTACACGTAGAAAAAACTTTAAAAAAATAATTGTTTCTTTAAATAAATGTAGTTCAGATGACCCGCCTCGGTGGCGTAGTTGGCTAACGCGCTAGTCGTGTTGAGCTCGACCAACGAGGACGGGGAGATCGAGGTTCGAATCTCGGTTGGGTGAACTGGGGGTGTTTTTTCCTAAATGGTATTCCACTCTCCCTCCACGCAAATGCGGGTTCACTTCCTCTAATTAAACCTTCCCAATTCCCAATAAATTAGCGTAATTAGTACTTAAAGCGTATAACCCGAATGGGTAGTAATACGCGGTGCTAAATAATAATAATATTCGAGGAAAAAAAGTAAAAATAAATACAGATATTCTAAAAGCATTCGCCTGGGACCGTCTCACACTGGTGCAATGATTTTATTTTTTCCCCTAAATATTTTCCCCATTTTCTCTACTTGCAAATGCCAGTACACTCCTTTCAAAAATCACCCCCTCCCCCTCATTCTTGCCCCAACTGTGGAGTTTTCATACCATAGATTGTGTTTACCAGTCATGGAAAAGTCACGAAAGGAAATTTTGGCAATAAAAGTCACTAAAAGGTAAAAAAAAAGAAGCTTTAAGATGTGGAATTTTTGTAAGTTAAGTTTATGATGCAGGTAAAAAATAATTTTGGCGTTTATGTTTAAATTATCAAAAAATTTGCAATATTATTACTCAGTGATGACGTAGTTCAGAGATAAGAAAATCTTAGAAACCATAATTTATGAAATTTCAATTTTTTGGAGATAGTTAATAAGTATTAAAAAAACCTTTTCAGTAATGAATATTAACATATAGGTCATGAAAAAGTCATGAAATATGGTTTACATTATTCGATAGATACAGTAGCCCCATGAATTCTTTGGTGCTGACTGACATCTCACAGCTGAGAGCTGACGGCTTTGAAACGTTATCAGACCAACTAGTGTATCCCTACGCCAAACCACATGTGCTGCAAAAACATGTGTTTAGCAGCTGTCACTTCTGACAGTCAAGATTTAGGTATATACCTAAATGTTGACTGACAGAAGTCAGCTGTGAGCTGTCAGTAGGCACCAAAGAAGCCGTGAGGCTACTGTACCTTGTATAACACGAAGGGGTGTTATGAAATTTTTAAATATAACACAACAGTTTGTGACTGCGTTGATGATCAGATTCAATCGTGTGATTTTCTTTCCACCCAGGGGTTGTTTCTACGTCATATTTCAAAAGTTAAATGAAAATTAAGTTTTTAAAATTATTATTATTATTATTAGCACCGTGTCTTACTACCCGTTCGGGTTGTACGCACTTACGCTCGTGTGTGATGGTAGGGTGATTGTGAGATGAAATGGAGGACCTACAGTTTAAAGTGGAATCCGAACCAGGCCTGGCATTCCCCACATTCACAGGATGTCTCGTCAGAGGTGAAGGGAAGGGTTTGGTAGTCAGATAAATCTGTGCCGGGACCGAGTATTGAACCCCGGCCGCCAGTACAGAAGTCTGACACCTTACCCCTAGATCGCCAGGTCACCTTCTAGTTTTTAAAAGTATTAATTATTTATTTATAAATAATTTAGTAACAAACTAAATTCACTGTATAACAATATAAAATATATTCTATGAATTATTTAAGATTAAAATGATCTGTACATTTACAAATTCACAGACAAGCACGCACACAGAACAATATGTCAACCTAGAATAATAACACGGTGTTTTCTTTATTAAATTTCTCTTTGTAAAGAATAGCGTACGTTCTACTGACAATATTTGTATTGGACAAAATAATAATAGAGAGTGAGTTATTTACTACCAGTAATAAAAATACTACACACATTCTTTTGTCGTATATATGAGAAAATCAATATATCTTCTCACTGGTTTAAGCTACAAACAAGCATGATCCAACTATCAATGTATTTCTTTGATTCATAGTGTTGTTACCAACACAATAAATCTATTTTTCCTTTTATAAATTGGTAAAACGTTCTTGTAGTGAGGGAAAAGAAAAAATTAGGATCAATAGAATGGTCTTCCATTTTAGAATAATTATTTATCAATTATTTTAAATTTGATCTGTCTTAAATATAGTAGTTTTCTAAACCGGTTTCAAGTTAAATTTTGCCTACCCATATTAAAGTTCTTTCAGCGGGAGTGAGACGGGGCCCTTAAGTGCAAGCGATATTGAGGGATTTAATATTCCTTTGGGAGAAGGTTTAGCCGTGCAGGCATCGCGTATAAACCAATCCAATCTCGTGATTTATACCCATTTTGGTAAGTAGGGCCATGAAATCAATATTCCATATATACACCCTTACCCCTTCCATATACTCACCTGCCACTCTCTACCCTCTAAGATTACAGGGGGTGACTTACCCCTACACGTGAAACTCTGAGGCAAGGGTGGATATATTACGTGGGCAGGTAGACCTATTTCGATTCTAGTCGATAACCTCAATGTTTAATCTAAGTTTAAAGGGTTTTTCCTGTGTTTTAAAATCTTATTTTAATTGGTAGGCTTAACGTAATAGTTATTATTATTTATTATTATTATTATTATTATTAGCATCGCGTCTTACTAACCATTAGGATTATACGCACTTACGCTAATGTGTAATGGTAGGGTGATTGTGTGATGAAATGGAGGACCTACAGTTTAACGTGGGATCCGAACCACGGTGGAGGCCTGGCATTCCTCACATTCACAAGATGTCTTGTCAGAGGTGAAGGAAGGGTTTGGTAATCAGATAAATCTGTGTCGGGACCGGGGATTGAACCCCGGAACCCCAGAACAAAAGTCCGACACCTTGCCCCCTAGACCACTAGGGTCACATAATAATGGCTGTTGTTAATGACTTCATCATCAGGACATGATTCTGTTGTGAATCTAAATCTTCACTAACATTACACTATTGTGTTAGGGGTGAGAAAGGTCGAATTTAGAAAAAATGTATTACCATTTTCATGTAGGGGGAGTAGGAAGCTATAAGAAATACCGCCCGCCAAAACACCTGACCTAGATATTCTCCAAATACTCCATATATATATATATATATATGTATATATGTATCAGGGTTCGAATCTCCACTACGTGTTCTGCGGGTGTTGTTTCCTTATTAGTTTCTCCACTACAGTTCTAAGAAGATGCTGGTACATTTTCGCTCATATTAGACCTTCCTCATTCCTATTACATTAACGTTTATCGAATATATATATATAATTAAGTAAACTAAACCAAAGAAGGCGTCTGCACATCATAAACAAACAAATGAAGCACTAAATACCCATATTGACGTTGCTTGCAACATGATTGGCTGGATAGAGCACGTGGTACCCTTGACATAACATAGCATATATATATATATATATATATATATATGACGTCAGTTGGGGTTGGTTGTTGTGGTCTCAGGTTAAGTCAGTTGGTCAATGATGTGTGTGTATATAATCATGTTACAAAAATGCATGCTAAAATAGTCTCATAATGTTGCTTATGATTTAAAAAATAAGGTTTTTTTAGAGTTTACTCAAAAACGAATAAGTAATTTAAAATTTACTGTAGGTTTTTATAAAAAATATTAAGTTTTATATTTAAATGCTACATTATACAATGGAGCTAGACGTCGTGCATTGTAAATATAAATTAGTATTTCACGGGGTTCAATGACCTGAATACAAACGTTAAAAAGAAACAGAGACGTAATGTCTGTAAATGGTGTATTCCTCTGATTAATGTTCGTAATTATTTCTACCAATAATTAACGACTAACGAGGAGAGAGAGACAGAGAGAGATAGAGAATTGGAACGAATATCCCAAGGACTATAAAGTTTACATATTGATCACAGAGCCACTAAGTTGTCGTCTGACCCAGTTAGGAGTGTGTTCCGGAGTTGGTCGAGTTGAACTGGTGGTTTATCAGGTGACTCCTGTGCCAGTAGTGACCAACATCATTTCTAGATAGGTGATCTAGGGGAGAATAACGAGTAGCGTTAGAATTTACCTGGATATATGTGACGTAGTATATATATTATATTGATGAATTTAATTTAATTTTATTTATGTATTCATAAATAACTAGTGGCCAGGCATTGATAGGTGTTGACCTGACTTCAGCACCTATGGCTTGGGTCCAAGTCCAGGTATATATTGGCGTTGCCCTGACGTAAACACCTATGGCTTGGGTCCAAGTCCAGACATACATTGGTGTTGACCTGACTTCAGCACCTATGGCTTGGGTCCAAGTCCAGGTATATATTGGCGTTGCCCTGACGTAAACACCTATGGCTTGGGTCCAAGTCCAGGCATACATTGGTGTTGACCTGACTTCAGCACCTATGGCTTGGGTCCAAGTCCAGGTATATATTGGTGTTGCCTTGACGTAAGCACCTATGGCTTGGTTCCAAGTCCAGGTATACATTGGTGTTGCCCTGAAGTAAGCAGCTATGGCTTGGGTCCAAGTCCAGGTATATATTGGTGTTGCCCTGATGAAAACACCTATGGATTGGTTCCAAGTCCAGGTATATATTGGTGTTGCCCTGAAGTAAGCAGCTATGGCTTGGGTCCAAGTCCAGGTATATATTGGTGTTGCCCTGACTCAAGTTTTATGGAGGAAGGAGGAACTTAAAGGATATTGTTAGGCAATCGAGTGCAAGTTAAAGGAAAATTGTTATTTTTCTCCCTTCCTCAAGCTAGATATTTGTAAAATGAGCTCTTTACCACCATCCTACGGGTTACCCCAGCCTCACAATTTCTATCTGATTATTCAAATACTTACCAAATTATATATTTTGAAGGAAAACATATTAAAACAAACAAATATAAATAAAACAGCTGAGATACAGACATTCTAGGACCAGAGACGGTTATTTACTTATCAATCATCATAAACCGTTTCCAGCCCGTCACCGGATCAGTTTAGTAAAATGCCTCCATCTTCCTCTACCCCTCCATCACTCTCCCTCCTTTAATTTCCTCCATTATTCTCCTCTCACTTGGGCACCCTTTGTTCAGAACAGAAGGAACAAATCTACTTATATCTAATTTACTTGTCTCCAATGGATGGATTCTAAGATAAATAAAATTGTTTGCTATACATATTGAACAAATACTTTATTTAACTTAAGTTCCCTGTCTTCTTCTACCTTGATTGATTTTGGTTTTAGTCCCCAGTACACGCAACCTAAAGCTGTAACCCCTCTACCCCTCTACCCTTCTCCCACAACCCCTATCATAATATCAAAGTCAAATATGTTCACGATTACAATCTTTCTCTATAAAAGAAAGTAATAAATAAATAAATAAATAAATAAATAAATAAATAAATAAATATATATATATATATATATATATATATAGGAAGTGCGCCAAATATGGAATACCACTTTCATTTTGCCTTGTAAAAAATGTATTTTAATTAATATAGCAACGAAGTATTCAATAATGGCATTCTTATTTAGTCTACTAACAGTAACTAAATTATTATTTTGGAATTAAATAAAAAATTATTTTATAAAAATTGAAATGTAAATAAAAAGCATTTTACAAGGAAAATAAAGTGTTCCAAATATGGAATATGTCTAATTTTTTTTTGTTGATAAACCTGAGATCTTCATTATTTTACATGGATTATGTTAACAGTCAACGTTATTGATTAATTGAACAGTATTAGAGTATAACATATAAAAGAGTTTGGTAAATAAACTAAACTAAAATAGAAAAAAACAACTTATTTTAAATAGATAACTAAGACGTTATTTGCAAAAATCACATACAAAATAGCTTACTTCAACTCCTGAGCATTCAATATGTGCCCATTTTTGGAACAACGGCCTATTCCATATTAGGGCACTTGCCATATTTAAATATGACCTAGCCTAGCGCACGTTGTGTCTATCTTAGAAACATTCATTATATACGGTTATATAGCCCATTTAGTATATATTTAAACAGCTAACTTAGTAACAAGCTATATTTATTTGACTATTCAAAATAATTAATATAGTACTAACCATCAAAAAAAGTAATAATTAGCGTTTACAATACCCACAAGTGTGGATCATAGGAATATCGTCTGACATCACTGACCTTCACATGCCAAACCCTTCTTTCACCTCTGACAAGACGTGTATTAATCACAGCTTGTGAATGTGTGGAATGCCAGGTCTCCACCGTGGTTCGGATTCCACGTTTACCATTACACATTAGCGTTAGTGCGTATAACCCGAACGGATAGTAAGACGCGGTGCTAATAATAATAATAATAATAATAATTCACATGCCAGACTACAGGACAGCCATCCTTTAAATTCCAGCTATCTCCCTCACACTACCAACCTTAGTTTTATATACACCCTCCTATTCCATATTAAGGCACTATTCCATATAAGGCGTACTTCCTCTATCTATCTATCTATCTATCTATCTATCTATCTATCTATCTATCTATCTATCTATCTATCTATCTATCTATCTATCTATCTATCTATCTATCTATCTATCTATCTATCTATCTATCTATCTATCTATCTATCTATATATAATAATAGGTTTATTGATTAAAGGAAAGATCACTTCTTCTTCCGACTCTTTTGTTTCGTCTACCCTCCCCCACTTCCCATTCGTCACGGGTTCTAGACAATAATAGATAAAAAAAGAAGAAATAAGTAATCTCAGAGTAATTCTGGGCTCGCTCCTTGCTACATATCGGAGGTGACACAAATAATTCAGCTATCCTCTTGTCCCTTTTCAATCCCCGATGCGCGAATTATTCAACAACAAAGGAAAACAGAGGAATGTTCTTCTTTACCTTTCTTTTGTTCTTCTTCTTCTTCTTCTTCTTCTTCTAAGAACAGAATAAATAATTCAGTCTTGAGGCCCACCGGTAGATTGGGTTGCAAGAGGAGAAGAGTTTAAAAAACTCATAATATCGGTATTCTAAAAATAAATCAGATTTTTTTTATAAAAGATATCCAAACATTAGTTCACCCCCTCTTACAACCCATCCGGTTTATTCACGTACTACCCTCTTCAGTGGTCGAACAGTCTATGGCGTCACTCCCCGTGTTGGATTGAGCTGCTGATGACTTGGGAGATAGGGGGGTCAAATCCCGGTCGGGTGTTCTGAGGGGTGTATTTTTTTCCTAAAAGGTTTCCCACTCTCCCTCCATGCAAATTCTGGTACTCTTACTCAAAATTCAACCTTACTTATTCCTAACTCATTAGTGTAGTTAGTACATAACTGAACAGGTAGTAATAAGTGGTGATACCCAAAATTGGTGGTCTCATGTTCTAAGGTGTTCCTCTAGTAATAAACCAAATTGCCTTCAACGTGGAGATCGGGGTTTGATCCTGGTTGACTGTATTGAGGGTGGTTGCTTTTAATAAGTGGATTAAAATTCTCCTTCCATGAAAATGCGGGTACACGTCCTCTAAATTCAACCATTCTCATATATAACACTTAAGAGTAATGATTAGTAGCCTGGGAGGGTAATAAGATGCGGTGTTAATATTCCTGTTTTTATAAAAGGCTGAATCACGACCGAATAACCGGGTTATTGCATGCTGTATCACGACCGAATAACCGGGTTATTGCATGCGGTATCATGACCGAATAACCGGGTTATTGCATGCTGTATCACGACCGAATAACCGGGTTATTGCATGCTGTATCACGACCGAATAACCGGGTTATTGCATGCTGTATCACGACCGAATAGCCGGGTTATTGCGTACAAGATCGCTTCTCGGACCAGAATACGTTTCTAACCGCTGTATTCTTAATTCCTCATTGAACTCGGTATATTAAGAGTATTTTGCGTGGCATGTAACATTTTATGTTTGTATTTGGGGGAGTGGGGGACAGATTTAAGGGAAGTTAACAAATAGCTAATTTATTAAAATTCGATTTAATTTCCATGAGTGGTTTTTACTATATATATATATATATATATTTATTTATTTATTTTCAAAATGGGCATCTTGTAATTATTAGGATTCTATAAGTGTGTATGTTTAATTTTTCTAAAAATAATTTATTTAAGAATAGTTAACAAAATTATGTAGGATTTTTGAAAGTTTGCATTTTATTGAAAATGATTTTAAAGTTGTAATTCCAAATTTTATATCCCAAGAGTGTTTCAACAAAGCAATATATGATTTTTATGATTTTTTTTATCAAAACGTAGTTTACTATTTTTGAATTTTTTTACAAATTATAAAATACGAAATTAAGTTGGATTGTTTCATACCAATTATTTGTTTTAAAATAGTTTAAATTATAATAATATTTAATTTGGAAAATACCATTTTATTTCCCTCAAATATAGATTGGATTGTTTTTTATTTTATCTATAAAGGTTTGTTACATACAAAAAGACATACCAACACACAAAAAAAGTATTGTTATCACTTCGTACATTTTCTTATCGACATTATAGATCCAAAATTAAAATCTAATATTCTGGATCACTTTAAATTTACAAAATTAAACTAGAAGGTCAATGAATTCCGAGTACATACCTCATCCTTTGGAATTTGGATAGTCCTGAATATTGATCTTTAGTCGAGAAACCTTAACTAATTATTTATTTAGTCCTCTCGAAAAAAAACCCAACAGATTCTAGGTGTTACCTCTTTTTCTTTGCCCGGCTACAAAACTATGGTGCTTGTACTACAGGTCTTGTGAAAAGTGTTGAATAATTTGTGTTTTTACCTTAACCTACTTATTTGTGGATATGCATGGAAGGTAAACAGCTCATAAATTGAGCTGACAATGTTTATAAACGGAACGATTAAAAGGTTTGATCTTGAACCAGTTAAAAATAATCTGAAGTATTCACACCGTAACAGTTTATTCAAGCTTTTCTTCACATCGAACTAGACATTTTGATAAATATCGAAATTTCTTGACCCGTGGATATCGAAAATGTGATTTTTTGCGATTCCGTCTGTCTGTCTCTGCGTGTCTTAACCTAGAGCCTAAACTATTTTATCAATCGGCATAAAACTGTATATCTAGGGTTTTAATAATGTTATCCCGAGGTGATTTTGGAATTATATATCAAACCATTCAGCCAAGAGAAGTTTACTGAAAAGCAAAAAGAGAAAATAAATAAATATAATTTTTCAAAATCTAGTACAATGATTTGAATACATTTCGTATCTAAAGTACTGTTTAGCATTAATTTTTTTTCTTTCAATTTTCACTTTCCAATGAACATAGCTTTAGTACTACTTTATTTGCGCTAACAGAAATGTTCAATTCTAATGATATCCTCGCAAATATATGACTGGTTTTTTGTCTGTCTTCCCATACATGAGTTGGTCGACCCCTTTTTTTCTCTCGTGTCGACTACTTTTTTTTGTCGGTCAGTTTATCTGCTCCCTGAGACGCGAAATAACGTACCACTGTAAAGCTGTGTTGCTATTCAACATTAAAATATATTTATTTGCCACACAGTTTAGTAAAACAAATAGTTTCTGAGCTATAGGCAAATATATAAATATTTTATGGAGCTCTTTTGAAAATTAAATTTAACTCTTACGCTCTTTCGTGGACAGGGATGTTCCTATTTTCTCAACGTTTCTGCAACAGAGTATATTATTTAATTTATGCTCGTTGGTGGAATATTTCAGCTAAAAATGTATAGTATTATTTTGTTACATACATCTTACGAGTTTTTAGTAAGTGTAATTTTTTTTGGACAGAAAAAGAGCGAGAAAATATGTGCGATGCACCGTACCAACTTATTTTTTTTATAAGATGCTTATTTATAACCTTTTTTTTATAAAAAAGTTTAATCATAAGGTGTGATCGATGAATAGTAAAACGAGTTTGAAAATTATATCATTTCCCTTCTGCCCCCCCCCCTTTTCTACCCCGCG
>CABFOW010007932.1:0-20779 GCA_902141385.1 Timema californicum | reverse complement strand
CCACACGTAAATGTGGATGCAAATTCCCTAAAAAAAACTTCCTCATACCACGTGACCAATGGTATGGGTGGATAGCCATCGCCAATTTCCCCTCCCTAATTAAAATAAACGCTGATGGAATTATTATAATCCTCCGTAAGCTGTAAATCAACATTTTACAGGATTATAAAAAGACTGGAGAGTCATCAGATTTTTCTTGAAAATTCCCTCATTCAAAGCTTATTGACAAATATATTTATACATAAAAGTCTGAAACCACATTTGGAAACGTTTGCTTTGTTGTGGCTGTATAAGCCTTACCATATTATTAGCAACATTAGTTTGTCTACTTATTGATAAACAAGGGTTCAATAATTCTGCCTCGACAAATGAATGTTGTTGGTTACAAGCCTATGTAATATTATTATTAGTTTTATTATCTTATTTTATTACAAAAACTGTGCCCCATCTGTGATCGTAGAATCAAATATACTACTCTCGTTCTTGGACTGGGTCGCTGTGACAGGAGCTCAGGATTCTAAGCCCAGTCGGTTGTAATGGGAGTGTGTTTTTTTTCTCCTGATCAGTCACCCACCCTCCCTCAGCGCAAATGCGAGTGTTTTCCCCATCAAATATTTCTTTCGTCTTCCCGTTAGCGTAATAAAGTACGCGAATAGTCCAAACTGGTGCTAAGACATGATATAAAAATACAACAAATTAATCGACTAGAGTGCAAATGCTGGTTCGGGTGTCGTATCTTTATATTTACACAAATACTCCATTAAAATGTCATCTGAAAATAATTGTTAATTTGAATAGTCCTATTTTGTTCTGTTCACCTTCAAGTCTCGTAGAAGCTTTGGTCAATTTTAAGATCAAACCTTCACTAAGTCAAGTTAAAGTTAGATTTACTCAGTTGAACATAACCACAAAATAAAATAACTATACTTGCGCTGATATAATAAAATAGGTAAACTTTCTAAATCAGCCTAATTTCTTTATTTAGACAATACTTTGTATGCCTATGGATGATGTTGGTCTTAAGAAGGCACTCATTAATTACGTAAATAATTAATTCAACATTTTTAGACAACGCCACCACCACCACCACCCCCCACTTTCCCTATTTAACGCCACATATGATACTCATGACTCCTCTTAGCTTTCTTTACCCCTCCATGTTACGCAACTCTGATATTTTGTACTTCTTTTATTTACAATGTTTGCGTTTGATATTCGCAGAGAGGGTCGAAATATTTAATAAGTATGACTTATCGCAATGAGATAGTTCTCTTGCATGATAAAATAACTTCATAGGCCGACAAATTAATCTAACTAATTAGGATACTATTATTATTATTATTATTATCATCGCGTCTTACTACCCGTTAGGGCTATACGCACTTACAGTAATGTGTAATGGTAGGATGATTGTGAAATGAAATGGAGGACCTACAGCTTAACATTGGATCCGAACCACGGTGGAGGCCTGACATTCCACACATTCACAAGTTGTGATTAATACATAATGAGGATATTTACGCACTTTTTAACATAAAAATAAATATGTTACGAAGAACTAATTAAACCACTTTCACCTTTACCCCTTGAACAATATGGTAGCACATAGGTATCACAATGGATGCATCGGTGGGCAAGTGGATTAAATATCAGGCTCATCTAGTTTGGTTTGCAGGAGACTGGGGGCTCGGAGTTCAAATCCTACTTGGGTGAACTAAAAGAGGTTTTGTATAAATAGTGTCCCAGTCTCTTCACGAATATGTGGATACATTTAATCTAGATGTTGCCATCCTCAACTCTACTCCCTTGGCGTTAATACAAGCAGTATAGCCTGGACGCGTGGTGAGCCACTGTGGGGATAAGACAGTTTCCTCCTATTTCCTCAATTTCTCCCACCTTATATCGGTCTTACAGGTTTATTTGTACCTGTATCGACATTATCAAATGATTAACGCCAATATAGTCCTATAGAGTCTTTCAAAATAAAAAGTAAAATATGTTTTATGTTAATTAAATACTCCTTAAATAGCATGCAAACAAAATGAAACAATAATACGATTAGTAACTTGAAAAATAACACTTTACATGAAAAGAAAATATATTCACTAGCTAAAAAAAAGCAAACTACATCCTACATTTTTTCACTTTTTAAAGATAATGTCACTGAGGTGAGCTCCACCGGATGTCAGACAAACCTAAGCACGTTGTCCATCACTCCCCCACCCCCAAACCCTCCAATCCTATAATCCTATTTAAATATTTATAAAATGTGTTGGTGTAGGTGGGCTTCTAGTTACATAAGATAAAACGGTAAAAATCAGCTATGTTCTAATTTTAAACTAAAATTATTATTTATTTAAACTTAGCTATAGGCTATATATAACCTTGTCATTGTTTGTGATGAATGGGTTGGATGCAAATTGTTTCACACTAACTTATCAAAAACAGTCAGATGAAATCATTCAATAGGGAGACTTGGTGGTCTAGGGGTAAGGTGTTGGACCTCTGTGCTGAGTCCGGGGTACAATCCTCGGTCCCGGCACAGATTTATCTGATTACCAAACCCTTCCTTCACCTTTGAAAAGACGTGTATTAATCACAACTTGTGAATGTGTGGAATGCCAGACCTCCATCGTGGTTCGGATTCCACGTTAAACTATAGGTCCTCCATTTTATCTCACAACCACTCTACCATTACACATTAGCGTAAGTGCGTATAACCCGAACGGGTAGTAAGACGCGGTGCTAATAATAATAATAATAATAATAATAATAATAATAATAGAAATCATTCAAGAATTAAAATATCCACACGACTTCAATATCAAATATTTAGAATGAACAAAAAACTGCTTAATGATTCGTAATAGAGCATTTAATGTCGGGATATCTATTGTGGATCATTTAAAGATGTGCTGCACCACAAAAAATATAGTCCTGTATTTAAATGTTTATATACAAATATGAATACAGTCACAAACATTCAAATATGTTATGTACATTGGTTGGTATGCAATTACATAGTATATCTATGTATGTGGGTATTTATCTTTGTATGCATATTTGTTTTTATGTTTGTTTGTTTGTTTGTCCGTTTTTATGGATTTATTTATGAGCACTACTGCACAGCCCAAACGAGTTGACTAATATTTTTACAATTTGAAATTTATCAATATTTATATTATAAGCCCAAAATTAATTTTAATTTTCTAAAACCCTTATTTCCCTAGTGCATCAAATATGTGGTACTTTTAATATAGCTCAACAATGCTATACAATGGAAATGTGTTAAAATATATTTTAAAGATAACACATGTAAAAAAAAATTATCATCAACATTCAAATGAATGAACAAAACTATTTTGTCATTATATTTGTATATCATATGAATGGCATAGAATGTGCTTGTGGGTGTATAAAGGCTCCAACTCCAAAACTAGGAATTATAGAAATATAAAACTGTGCTCAGGCCTACGTACATAGAATAATGTCAGGCCGTGCACCTTGGACGTAGTTTATTTACTTTTACATCTAACATATTTAGAGCTTTACGACCTATACCACTTGGCTACCTGATGGCTAATTATAAAATAAAATCTCTACAAGTATAAATGTTTGAGCACTCATTTAATGAAACCTGATGGTGTACACCTCTACGGAAGCCTTTTAACTTCTATATATTGAGTCTGACGCTTTAACTGCTGGATCACCAATTTTGATACCTAACTTAAAAACTAAGGAAAACAAAAAGTTTAAATTTGACAAGGGCTCACTTACTTAAGGAAGTTTTAGATTTTGTAACTCAAGCATATATCTTTCTTTTACTTAGGCACAAATAACGAGTTTAACGGCTTAAACATGAGGCCACTTGCGTGGGGTGGGATAGCTTTCAAACCTCCTCCTAGACCGAATTTCCTTGACGTGGTAAGCATCTTTGTCATCAGACTCCACAGGTACTTGAACTGCTCTGTTTTCCAAATCCTGGTTTACAATTTTGATTTTCAGCTGCTCTTCAGTTTTTGAAATCACAATCACTTTTAACTTCTCAATGTTGATCTTCATGCCATATCTTCTTTCTATTGCCACCAGCCAGCTGGCATGGACCTGCTTATTTAAGGAAACTATATTACGATCACGTGGTCTTAAACGACGTGATGTTCGGTGCGGGTGGCTCTAAAACCTAGGAACATTAAAACCCGAAACTTGATATAGTTATTTAGGAATACTTTCAGATTTGCACATAGGGTGTTAATTTTTTATTTGATATAATATGGCGAGCCTCAAACTTTAGATTTCATAGCTACCGATGTGTAAAGTTTCAAAACAAATACCCAAAAAAGCTTAAACTCTACAAAGTCACGAAGGGAAAAGTGATTGTCCAAATCCGTTGATTTTATTAATTAGGTTTCATTATTATTTTACGTGCCTGATGATTTAAATCATGTCATCCACAATTTGTGATGATAAAAAGATTTCTAGCATCGTTCCCTATCAGTATGTATTGTTTAATTTAATAAATAGAATACATAGGAAAAGGGGTAAATTCTAATTTAACTCAAAAAGAGATAAGAGTTTCCATCTCTCAAAATTTGGATCGTAATTAGACCTTTCTAGCACACTTTAGATTATGATTAAAAGAAGTTTCTATCATATTTAAAATATTTTAAAAATTGCAGGAGCCCATATGGGGGTTTGATATATAAAAGTTATCTTGAAAAATAAGTGTATGTGACAGTCTCCTTTTCCCTAGTACCATTATTTAGAAGCGATTCGTTTTCTACACGGGCAGCACCGGATAATTTCGGCTAGTAGGCCTACTAGGTATAAATTAATATAACACATATTAATGTTCAGCCAACTTCACTCATATTTCAAGGCAGAGTCTGTGATGGACGTGAGAAAATCATTTACTTATAAGCGATCAATTAAGATCGTGAACTATCTGATAACGCAGCCATCTTTGACGCAGGATGGCTTTATGCTGCCAAATAAATCAACGAATTCAAAGCCGATCTTTTATTTTTAATTAGTGTAAAAGCGCATGCCAATCGTATAGGAATATGACAAAAGGGTACAAATTGATTTTAACTTATAAAATACAAAATTCACTAGTCTTATTCGAAAACGGGTTGACTAATTTTCATAATATCTGATATATTTTTCATTCATTTATCATAAAAATGTGTTCTCATTTATATAAAAGAAAACTTATTTTTTATCAAGAAAAAACAAAAAACCTCGGAACTTGAGGGAGTTTGTGACATAGTTCATTAATTCACGTGCTTTTTAATCAAAGGATATACAATGAGGTGGGTGAATATTAAGACATGAATCCACTATTGGATTGGAGAGAGAATGGGAAATCATGTACTGGAAAAACTAAACATCTGTCAATATTGTTTTAATCGACGAGAAAATGTAAGTTTTCAGATAATTGTAATTACTTTCCACCAACCAAATATAATCCCTTCAGTTCAGCGAGTTGGCAATGGTGGTTTATGTTTTTATTTTATCTTATCCATTTGATGTCTCAAATATTTTTTCAACATTACACAAAGTACTGCATGTCTTCAATTTGGTACATAATTTTTTTTAGCATTAATAGGAAATTAAAAATATTATAATTAGGTTAAATAATTCTTTTTTTGTCACTACATCTAACTACCCGTCCATAGTATAGACATATGTACTAATTACGTTAATGTATAAGGGATGGTGAGGGCTAAATTTAGAGGAAGTGTGCCAGCAGATCAGTAGAGAGAGAGAGAGAGTGGGAAACCATTCCTGAAAGCACTCGACTCGAGATACAAGCTCCGTTCTCTCCGTCATCGACAGTTTAGTCTATTACGAGAGTTACTTCTTAGACGGCACGGCTACCAAAGCGGGTAAATAAATCTTAGATGAATTAATTTAAATAAAATATATACCATTGAGTACATGGAGCAAGTCATTAGTATAGTGTAGTATGATTTATCTGTGATGTAAGGTCACGCTTCCTAAATAGTTTCCAACCCTCCCTCCATGCAAATGAGGGCGCGCTTACTTTAAAAATCTATCTTCCTCATTCATATCCCATTGGTATAAATAAGATAAGTAAATAACCCGGATAAGTAGCAATATATTATATTTTTTGACGTCTGAAAATGAACAAGACATATGTGAACCCTTGAACGCCCTTAACGTGATTAATTTGATTGTCTGAATATCACGATATTCCCGCGCTGGTACAACCCGCAAGGTCATATGAAATACCCTCACTATTATTACGTATTGATTCAGCGCACCGAAGTGTCGCTGTGTGTGTGTGTGTGTGTGTGTGTGTCACAAGATTGGCATGTAATTTGGGTAAGTATTGAGCGACCACGTATGTTCTTTCCCCCTATGTTTCCCAGTAACACGCAGCGTACGTGAGCCGCATGTTAAAACAGAACGGAACGCACCTTGTTTCAAGTGCGCGTCCAATTTGGAGGAAGGGAGTTTGTAATAAAACGAACATTTTTCAAAACAATAAATGATAACGAAACAGAAGTTTGTTCTAGCATACAAATCAAGGGGTCTCTAGCCCTCGTATCGTGGGAAGGTACGACAATAACTCACTGTCACAATTTACAACGTCAAGCATACTTATTTACCAGATTTATCATTCAACGTTTTGACATAGAAAGAATGTTTTAAATAAAGAGGAAGTAGTACAAGCTACCCCTGGAATAAATATTCTTCTAACAAATTTATTTTTCATAAATAAATAAATTAAAAATAAATCTAAATTATACCAATAAAGGGTTTAATTAATCACTCTGTTAGAAATAATGAAAATTATACGACTAAGATCTTATATTTTATTTCATAATTTATTATGTTGGTTATTTTGTTATTCTATAATTTACTGTGATATATTCACTATTGGATACACTTAATTCTAGAACATGTATAGTAATGAAACCCCAGAACATTATATACATTTTTTTATTAGAAATTAGGTCCCACACCTTAACTAAGTCGGTAGAGTATACATCTAATGAGCTATGGGTGCCGGGTTCACTTCCTAGCATGGCCGGAATATTTATCATGGGTGAAATGTGGGTTTCCTCCTTTCACAGGGATGAATTAACAGCAGGGGGCTGGATGTTGTGTTTGTTCTAGTGTTAAGTTCAATTTATCAGTCGTGTGCTGATATAATCATTTGATTCAGGAATTGAACGTTAAGTTCCTTAAATAAATTAAAATGGAAAAATAATATTAAACGGATGTAAATGCCAAATAATACGTTCCATACATGTGTTATTAAGGCTGGATACACACTGCATCGAACAGTATGTGCTAGCACAAGATGGAACAACACATTTTTGTGTTATCTCTTGATTGCGTGTTTCCATATGGAGTGGATACACACTGTGTTGAACAAGATCGGACAAAACAATAACACATTATGTTATAAGTTTTCACAAATGATCCGTCTGCCTTGCTCCCATGTTTCATGGAACAAAATGCATGGCACATTTTCCATTAAGTATGCACCACCATCTTGTTTCCTAGTCTGTCGAGCTGGAGAGTGGAGTATGTTGGTTTGATAGTATGTTAGTTGGTTGTCTAAGTTAGTTTTGATAGTTTTCTTGCTATGTAGTAGCATAATGTCATTGAAAAAGCGGAAGAGAAAGGATGTATGCTTACCCTCTGCTGAATTAAATGTCAGAGTATTTGCGCAGGACTAATACAGAAACTATAAGAGAACAAAATGCTTTATTGTATATTGTTCCATCATGTGTCATGAACACAGCTACCTTCACATAATTTTGATTCCATCGTGTGTTAACACATAATGTTCGATGCAGTGTGCACCCAGCCTAACAGCTTAATATATGATGCAGGATTGAGGAAGGTTCTAGAGCAAGAGTTTAGAGGAACTGCACCCATCTCACTGTGGAGAAAGTATGGGAAAAATCACTGTGATAATTTGGGTTATACCTTAAAAAATATTAAACTAGTCAGAGAACAATAAATACATTTCCCAAGGTTAAGAAAAATCGTATAGTTCGATTTAAAAGGCTATTTGCAGTGTCATTAATTTATCTCGTTCTAAGCAAGACAACATGACATGACAATACCATTTTTATCTCCTTAATATACATCCTCGTACATTCTGTGTACCCGATTAAAATAAATTTATATTTGTTTAAAGGAGTTCACAAATATTGTTTGGGAAGTATAGTTAAAAATAACAACTACACACAGGGCTCTAACCCAGATACTTTATTATTAGCGCCCCAATGCGCTGCCACTAAGCTACCAAAGTGTGTCCTGCATCTATTAGAGTCAAATATTACTATTGTTTTATAAACATGACATTCTATTTTTATCAAAATATATATAGTTGTTATTGATATATGTTTATTTTGTAAATTTTATCTTTAAATCTATTAAAATGAAGCAAATTTCTCGATATATCTTTTTTAAATTAGTTTAGTAAAAAACTTAATAACCATCTCAGATACACCTATGTCCATAAAAGGTTTTTTACGTATTTTTATTTATCGTAGTAAATTCACCTAATTGAATACATAACTGAGTATACTCGTAAATGTGTCGATAACTAAGTTATTTGTTAAATAGGATGTCTTTAAACACATATCTAAAGAACCCATACCGTTAGTCACATAGATTATTCGTCAAGCTAAAATTGTCTGGTTTTATGGTGACGGGAAGGATAGGTATAGATTCCCAGTTGGATGTATGGAGATTAATTTTTCCAAAAGATTTTCCCACACTCCCTCCATGCTAACTCAGGTACATTTTCCTAAATTATATCTTAATCGTTCTTCCCGATGCGAGTAGCTTGAAACGGTGGTAAAAAGTGTTTCAAAAATTATATAATTTGAAATTTCATCATTAAAGTTACCAATGACTTAGTTTAGAGGCTAGGGTTTGGGAGGGCAAATTAGAGCAAGTGCACCCACATTAGCGTACAGAGGAGAGGGGAATAAAGAGGGGCGTAAGTTGGTAACCTGAATAAGAACTGCATTGCAGTGTGGAACTATTGAATAAAACAACCAACATTACAATTATATTGCCACGGTTATATCGCAAATATGTGAGAGCCCATTGGGTGCTGGTGGTTTTCGTAAGGATAGTCAAAGCCAATTAATCTGTTTTTCATCACGTTTTATTGTTGTTTACTTATAATTTTACCATAGGTTACAAAGATTCTTCAAATCCCCTGCACCTTCAAGTGCTAATCGTTCAGCAGATTTTGAATCATCCTGTTCACTAACAGTTTAATTTACTTATTATTTGGAATCACAATGTTTTCAGTAACATTCTTTATAAACCATTAAAATACTAACTTCTATGTTGTCAATACTGCGTTGTTGTTTTTTTGCCTATAATATGTTTATTTTATTATTTTCTCTCGCCTTTTCGAACAGAGAAGTATTGTGACCGTCAAAAATAAATGAACTGTGATTCCGATTTTGATAAATGTTGACGTTTCATAATGCAGCTTGTCTATATCCCGGCCTAGTTCCGTACCCATTTCAACGACCAGGCAAAAACTTTGTCTCTAGGGTTTTCATAATACTCTCTCAAGGTATTTTTTGAATTAGATATATAATCTTAAAACTAAGGGTAGTTTACTTAAGCGTAAAAAGAGATAAAATTGATTTTCTCAAAATCCACTATAACGATTGAGATTAAATTGTATAGCTAGGCTTTGTCTAACACTACAATAAAAATGGAAATTCTCGTTTATCCATATAAAATAATTTTAAGGGTAATTTTTTTAAGTGAAACTTCCAATTTTGATCATATATATCCGCAAATATTTGTGTTATTATCTTTGAAGGACAGACGTGTTCTTCTTTTCTCAATGTTTCTGTAATGGTGTATATTATTTTATTCGGTAGTGTGCTTCTGGTACTTTATTTTCCCTAATCTTAAAAGTTTTTGATAAATGTTTATATTTTATGATAAAAGAGAGAACATCTGTACCGTGCACCGTAACTTACCATTTATTTTATGAAGCACTTTGAAATATAGAAATGAGTGTTATTCTTTTAAGTGTTCCTTTTTTCTAAATGTTTCTATAAAAATACATATTATTTCAACTATACTTATTTATGTGGTATATCTGAAACAATGTATATTATCTCGTTTCACAAATATTTCTAGTTTTTTTTTTAGTAAATGTCACTATTTTAAAATAAAAGAGGGAGAAAGTCTGTGTGGTGAATTCTAATTTTGTTTTTAATATGTGCTCTTAGTTTATTTGTTACTTTCATTAATCCAAACATTCTTTAATCCTTCCCATTTATTCCGGATTTCCTCCTCCCCCATTTAGCTTGTATTATCTCCTACCCCACTTTGTTCCGACTATCTCTTTCCCCAGTTAGTCTAGACTATCTCCTACCCCACTTTGTTCCGACTATCTCTTTCCCCAGTTAGTCTACACTATCTCTTCCCCTATTTAGTCTAAGTTATTTCTTCTCCCATTTAGTCCGGACTATAAAATGTTACTGTTTTATATATATAGTTTAAATAATGTATATATTTAGTTTTCAATGTTTCTATTTATTTATGATAGTATATTAAAGATTCAGAGGTGAAAAGGTTAAAGTCACACTACAAACATTTTCCAGGATAGCTTTTCTATTTTAAACCCCACAAGGGCACCAGAAAATACTTTTCTTAGTTAATTTAAATATGACAGAGACCTCTTTTAAACATAAACTAAAGTGTATTAGAAAGGTCTCAAGATTGTCTAACAGATGACAGTATCAGATCAATTTGAGTTAAAACTAGACTTTACCACTTTTCCTCCTGTACCAATCATAAGGTAATGATATACAAAGTGTAGAATAGAATACGGTGTTGGTTAAGTACCCAGTAACTAGCTCTAGCCTAGACACGTTGTCGAAACATGAGCAGAAAGCACACAGAATGTGGCGCTGCCCGCTGGCCGGCAGGGTAATTCATCACACGGCTGTCAAAGAGCACGACGCACTTCAAGAAGAATATAACAATATAGAACTGGGAACGCAAGGCAGAGAAAGAAACCAGAATATTATACTTATCTTTCCATTTACCTTTCTCGAAAATAGACCATTAGTTTCTAATAATGTTTGAAAACTGTTTGTTGGATCAAGTCAAGATGTGCGCTTAGCTCCAGTGTCAGAATGATGGATGAATTAGATTTAAAACATCTAATATTAAGAGAAAAAGATGAAGTGGGTGAATTTTGGGGCTGTGTGGAGCTTCGAAATGTCGAAGACGGAGGTCAAATATCGTTCGCTTCGACTTCCGACACATAAAACTCTCGAATTTATGGAACATTCCGAAAGAAGACAAAAGCCTGGAAACAGTATATTATGAACCAATTTTAAATATCGCACTCTCAACATTTAAAAGGATATTTAATTGCCGAACAGTATGTTAATACCGACTGGTGATTAAATAACATATATAAGGGGGGGAGGAGGAAACATTTAAACAATGTATGCTGAGGAAAGTGATGGACAACGTATTGAGGTTTGTCTGACGTCCGGTGGAGCTCACATGAGTGACATTATCTTCAAAAAGTGTAGTTTGTAGTTTGCTTTTATTTAGATAGTGAATATTTACTTCTCAATTAAGGTGTTAGTTTTCAAGTTACTAATCTTATAATTGTTTCAACCCCACCCTGTCTTAGGAATTGATCAATTTGGATATGTAACCATAAAATAATATTTTAGGTTTAGTTTTTTCTCTAAGCCTTTCTATTTTTCTATATGCATATAAAAGAGTATTGGCCTGCCTACGGGGAGGTCACGGTTCGAATCCCGGTTGGATCTACTGAACGAGGTTTTCCCTGAATGGTTCCCCACTATCCTTGCACACAAATGCGTGTGAATTACCTCTAAAAGACTTTCTTCCTCATACCCACACCATTAGAGTAATTATCATATATGCGTGTAGCCTGAACAGGTAGTAGGACACAGTAATAAAAAATGAATACATTAAATAAATCCTCATTTGCCGTTCTCTCGCTGTAATATGAGCTCCAATTTCCCAGACACCGACAACCCAGACTGGATGAAACTGACACCTTTGCCCACCAGTGCCAGTGAAAGAGTATGATAGATAACGTGATGGAACATCCTTCCTATGACCTTGATCTCCATTGTGACCTCCATGAGGAGAATTGAGCATACTAACTCGCACCTAGTTCCGTCGGTTTTATTTGATTGTGCTGTAGTTTTGGTGTTTTTTAATAAACCATTTTTTGAATTACTATATATTCGAATATTTTCTGTAAATTTGGGTAAAAATCAATAACTATATATTTAAACAAATTTACAACTTCTGAGAAGGCTAAAAAAATGTACTATCATAAATTATTGTTGAGTGTTTAAGTTTTTCAAATGTGAATTGAATAGAGAATAATATTAAACAAATCATTCAAACCATTTGAGTTTCAAAACTAGGTATTCATAAATAAGTTGAGAATTGTAAAATAACAATAGGTAAGACCTAGATACAGATGGTATGATAGTATTAGAATGAACCTAAAAGAGATAGGGTATAATGAGGTGGAATGGATAAAACTAGCTCAAAATAGGGATAGGGTGTAATAAGGTGGAATGGATAGAACTAGCTCAAGATCAGGAGAGGGTGTAATAAGGTGGAATGGATTGAACTATTTCAAGATCAGGATAGGGTGTAATAAGGTGGACTGGATAGAACTAGCTCAAGATCGGGATAAGGTGTAATAAGGTGGACTGCATAGAACTAGCTCAAGATCAGGATAAGGTGTAATAAGGTGGAATGGATTGAACTAGTTCAAGATCAGGATAGGGTGTAATAAGGTGGACTGTATTGAACTAGCTCAAGATCGGGATAGGGTGTAATAAATTGGAATGGATAGAACTAGCTCAAGATGGGGATAAGTGGAGTACTTTTGTAACTGCGGAAATGAACTTTCAATTTCATAATGCCAAAGAGTGAGTACGTAAGTAATTAGGTAAGTAGGTTTCTTAAAATAGCCCAATTAAGGGTCAGTAAAATTTTGATAGTATTTGTTAAAGTTTTATTCCATTATTTGCTCCAAAAGTGTTATGTTCTTAATAATCCTAAGAGCCACAATTTGTCCTTTGATTAACATAAATATAACACCTTTTTTTAATTCTCAAGATTAGGCGTGTTAAATTCATCTGAAAATTGAAAATACTGAGTGTGCCGCATCTCAAAAAACTATTGCGACCTTATTAAGTAAAAAAAATATCTCCTACCTTATTGTTATAAAAATAAAATTCAGATCACATAAAATGTTAACAATTTATTCTATAGTTTTATGAATATTTTTTTTGTAGCAAGGCTGTGAGTGTCATGCTTTAAATCTTGTGCTAAAGTTACTTTCATTATTGAATTGGTCCTTTCCATAAGGCCATATTTCCATACAGTGTGTATAACGTGTCCTTAAGCCGTGATATGTATGGTGTTTGTTCATTTCCATGAGAGAAGATCTGTTCATACGCTTATATGCTGCCAAACATCTCACGTATTTGATGCGCGAAAATAATTTTGGAGACTCGCACTATGGTGAATAAAGAGTAAAAATCTAGTACACCAACCTCACTTTGGGCCAACTAAATCACCCCAAATAATTTCCAATAATCATAATCTCAAATTGTGTGCTTCTACAAATTTTGTAAACATATAAATTGTACCGCATTGTATGTTGGTTCATCAAAAGGTCCGAAGGCCGCACAGAACAATGGACCAGGTCACATGCAGTCCACAGGTCGAAATTTTGACATGCCTGCTCTAGATTATAGATTACACTCAAAACTTTGAAGAGTAAATGTGTTTTAAGAAATGTAGATATGTTGGTGTTTTTTTCTAAATTGCCTTTTAATTGATTCAACCATCTGATTCTTGACATTGTTGTCGTCAATATGAACATTTGGTTAAATGTTTTAGTCAATATGAATAATATGTACTGATAGTACTAATTTAAACAAGTATTGACTTTATTATTTAAAATATTCACCAAAATCAATATGTGGAGTGTGTATCTACACCATTATATTATGTATTAATTTATATAAAAACTTAACATATATACAAATGAAGTAAAATGTTTACATTATGTATAAATATGTAGCAAATGTATTTAAATATATATGTAAAAATCTATCAACATCAATATGTAGCTTGTAGGCAATGTTTAATCACATTTTATTATACTACTATAAAGCCACATGGCTGACTAACTTACTCACTGACATTAGTATTTATCCACTTCCAGATGAGCTAAAAACTTGAAATTTGGCAAACTTATAGCTTCTAGCCTGTTACTGATGAGAAAATTTCAAAAAGTTAAGAAAGTTAATTCTTAACCTACGAAAAAAAATCAAAATGGCGGAGTAACTTTAAAGTTTGTGAGGACCTTTCTTTAGAGATATCTTGTGGATAAACACAAAAAACTGCTCTGGAATTATATTATTTTACATCCACTTGCAAATAAAACCCCCTGTGGGTTTAGGGGCGTTGCCCCCAACGAGCAAAGCGAGTTAGTATATAAAAAATATAGAATATTTTTTTTAGCATTGTGTCTTACTACCTGTTCAGGCTATACGCATATGTTCAAATTACTTTAGTGATTTAGGTAAGAGGAAGGTTGATTTAGATTAAGTTTACCCGTATTTGTGTGGAGGGAGAATTAAAACAATTCTTGAAAAAAAAAACTTAGCTTGGATTAGAACCTCAATTTCTCTGTGACCAGCATTCTAGTCGAACACAAGAGTGACGCCTTAGACCATGTGGCCACCGAAGCGGCTAAATATAGACCAATTATATCAGTATTTAAAATAAGTGTTGGCATTATAATTTAAAATGTATATCATCATCAATATGTTAAATGTGCATTTAGGCTGCATCCATGTATAAAATATGTACAGATATAAATATTAATCATATGTAATTAAAAAGATATGCCAAATATGTATTTATGTCAATATGTAAAATATGTGTAAATCTTATGCTGTGTGACTAAGAGTTGAAAATAGTTCTTAAAGGAAAAAAGTATGAAATTAGTTCATTCGATTTAATGTTTTTTCTCAAGGATGTAAAAGCATACCATAAAAATCAGTAACCATTAATAAGTTGCCGTTGTAAAGTTACAAACTTTCGAAACAAATTAAATCAAACAATTGAGATAAGTTTAATTAGTAGGTTGGTAAGGAACGACTGGTAGAGAAACAAGAGCTTGTTTGGTTGGCAAAATATTACGGTTCGTGAGCATTTTGACATCCCTGACTACACCGCGTTAATTATTTACCCCGGGAAAATGAAAAGTAAATATGATTTGTGGTCGTCTCCTTCCTGCGGGGTGTGTGTAGTAATGTGTAACCCCGTGCTACGCCACCCTACGCTACACGCAAACCACCCTTCGTCTGCGCCGCCACCAGGGTGATGTAAGAGAGGTACGACCGGGGACAGCGCGTCCTCTGCAAATAGTTCAGAGCCATGTTATGGTGCACCTGAATACAACTAGTTTCCATATAGATACATTTATACTTGGGTTACATATCTTTCTAAGATATAAAATAAATAAGCGTAATCAAGAAAGAAACCATTAATCTGTAGTTTTTGAAACAACTCCATTTACCCTGAAGAGTATCAGACTTACGTTGACCATCTTATAAGTTGTACCATAGTGTAATCATTCAAGGCAAGTTTGCTACTGTGCAGGGTAGATGAAGGGTACCTTATCATAATTATACTTTGTGTGTGTGTGTTAGTGTGTGTACAAGCCATAAGTAGACTAAATGCTTAAATGTTATTTCCACTTAAGTATGGTAAGATTGTATTCCTCTAAATAATTGTGTTTGGTGAGTTAAGATTAAATAAAAATATTGTAAAATTCCAAATATTAATTCAAGAAGAGAAGTTTAATTCGTAATAGCTGTTATATTATAAGTCATAACATGTTTTAGGTAATATCTTAGAAATATATGTAAACATCAACTTTAGCCCTTTTAGATTACCTACAAGGAAATAAGTTATAAGGTTTATTTAAGGCTGCTCGCTAGTCCTTTAAGTTGTATCTTGATGATTTACATTCATAGAAGACAAGGCAATTCTCCGTTTGAAACAGGACTTAAGTGATGTAAAATCTGCAGCGAAAATTTTAATAATAAGAGTAGTATCCTGTAAAGCTACTAGCCGAATTTATAAAGTAAAGAATTTAAAAAAATATAATATGTGAATTAAAATTACATTAAAGAATGTTAAGTTAAGCTAAAAAACACACTCAATAAGTATTTGAGATAAAAATATTAGTTTGTTTTGCCATATGTAGATTTTAGAAAGTCACGAGTAATTTATCTGAGCCTCGCGTTCTTATACAAGGACTATAACCTTTCTACACAATACAAATGCAGTGTTGTAAACTGTCTGGGGTAGTCTGCGAATGTAGCACGCGGGATTAACGTCATTTTCTTTTGGTTTGTCAATCACAAAGTCGGGATTCAAATTCTTACTAGGTGATTCTTCCTAAACGGTCTCGTTCTCTCCCGCCATGCAAATAAAAGTACATTTTCTCAAGTTTTACCTACAGCACAAGTGTAATAAAATGTGAATATTACAGACGGGTTGTAAGATTCAGTGAAAATAATAATTTAAAAAACTAGGATATTAACGTTTGTAGGCAATAAAGAGGTTGCGATGGTTTCAAAGACAAACAATTTGGAGTAGAACCCTGCAAATGTTGAAAGTTACTGACTTAAAACCAGCACTGCTGTGCAAGATAGTGATTTTGGACACAAAACATTCATTGCTGTATCTTCTATACTATCTCTACTGAATATTTTCAAATATTATTACATCCATCTATCGAGCGTTTATTTTATTTATACCGCTTATAAAAACGTGTACTATTTGCAAATTGAATATATCCATACTTAGGGCAGCTATTGATCTATAGAGGGGTTACATTTCTTAACATAGTTTGATTTTTCTGGATATATTTTCACCACGTCTTATTACACTTCTTGACTACCGCATTTTAATCATACCAATGGGATGGATATAAGGAAGGTATAAGCTATCAGAAATAAACCAACATTATTGAAGATGTAGATTAGTAAAAAAAAACACCCTCATGACCCTCAGATAGGATTCAAAATCCATCCTCCCTTTTAATGGGTATCCAGACTTTACTAGACGGACATTTAGTCCACGTTCCCACCAATTCAGGAGGTGTTTTATTTCATAATACCAAATAAAATATAATAATCTATTAAACAGCATTTAACCTAAATATTCAATAAATGAAGTCAATAATCAACTCGTTAATAAATATAAACGTGCAAATATCAATACTCTATGATCTGACAGTGTTTGAACTGGGTTCCCTCAAGTTGTAAATGAGCCACGAAAGGCATAAATACAATTTATTAAGTCTCATTTTAGTTCCATGTCCAAACCAATCACTAAGGTAATATTCTGAAAACAATATCTATACTGGTGGGCATGCGGTAATAGGCATCAGTCTCGCAAATAATTATACTTCCGATAATGGAGAGAGTGCAGTCCGCATCTTTTCCGAGTGCAATGAAGATTACTTTCCCATCTCCTCTTCATTCTAATGTGGGTGCACTTTATTCTAAATTACCCTCCTATTTTTTGAATTATAGACTATCATCTACTTTACCTATAAAATAACAATGTTAATAAAGAAATATGCTATCGATGTCTACTTTTTTTAAAACAATAAGCTCTAAAGAAAATGCCTTCTTATAAAAATTGGACTGTAAATTTAATGAATTATTTACGTGCAGTTCATAATGTCAGTAATATGGTTTACGCGTATTCTTTTTAAACATTTTTTTTAAATAATAAATATTAATGATTCGTTCTGCTGCAAATATTGTACTCTCCCACCTAATAATTATGTAGACATAATGATGCTACTCAAAAACAAAAACACGTGTTCCATAATCATATCACATTAAACTAAATAACAATAAATTACTGTTTACAACTTGACTAATTACAAGGCACTGCAAGTGGCATATAATTTAGACTATTACAGATAGGCTACTGATAAAAAAGAATCTTATTTAAATTAAATTTATGTAAATGTATTATTTGTGACGCTTTAATATTTATCAAGGTGTACAAATATAAGACCACCAGGGGATGGCTGCATAAAATTGAATGTTTACAAAGATTGCAATCTATATAATATGACTATAAAAAAATATTATTTTTATATCCACTACTGTTTCCACCCTTTGAACTGGGTCAGTTTTTTTTTCTTTCAAGCCATATATTTTCCATTACCGGCTTGCTATGCCTGTCGTAGCTTCAGTTGTTTATAATCTAGCTTGAGATTGTGATGGGCACAACATCCAGTCCCCAGCTATTAATTCATCACTGTGAAAGAGTAAACCCACATTTCACCAATTATAAATTTTTCTGCCATGCCGGGAATCGAACCAAGAATTCTTAGTTCAGTATACAGACACACTACCGACTGACCTAAGGCGTCGGGTGATATTAATAATATGTATAATAATAATATTAATAATATGTATAATAATAATAATAATAATTTTCCTTGCGATGATTGATTATTTTTTATATAAGTCTCTTATAATAAAACTAGTTTAGTTTTACCTTTGGCTGTACGTAAAAATTTCTAAATAAATTTACACCAATTTTAATCAATCGTAAGGGAAACCTGGTTTTAAAAAATACACTAAAAATTATCCCTACCTAGCATCTCGGACAATAATTTCAATAAAAACATTTTTTTTAACAATGCCAACTTTGAAACATATAACATAAAGTTAGCTACGAAAGAAAACAGTACAATACAACATGTTTTTAATTATTTTGTATCTGCCTAGCGTTGTGGGTTCCTATTTTAACTTTACCATTTGGCATTACCCCATATATCGGTCTAAATATTTGTTCCGTGTTAAATGCCAAATGCGCTATCTAGTTTTAGCCTAGGCCAAACTAGGTCAAACAATGTTTAAACCCTTAGGTACCCTGTAAGATAGCACGCCTACTTTGCATTATTCAACTATACAGTAGTATAGCTTATAAGATAGAGTCCTAAAGTAATCAATATTACACTGCTACCTTTAAGAATAGACTGAGTGTACATGGTTTTTCAATCTGGTTGTATATGTTTCAATATGGTGGCATCTCAAAATGAGTAGATAATCTCAAGTTATTTTAATCTAAAATTCTAAGAAATTGATCGCATTTTGACATATTTAAAGCTTTGGGCTTCACCCACGCTGGACTTGATTTTCATCTGAGCCGACCCAATCCGATAGACCAATCAGACCTCAAATATTTTTTTTAAAAAGCTGGTAAAATCAGCTACACCAGCTACACTGGCGATCTTCCCGATCCAATCCAACCGCGAATCACCCCGACGCACGTCGGCTGAATTCATACAGGTTTGTTTTTCCTACTCGGTTCGTTCCGACTGGGCACTGTTTATTTCCAGGCTCAAGGCTTCGGAAGTTGTTTGTCTTTTTTCAGGTCTCCTTCAATCGTTCCTAAAATAAAAAGTTAAAGGTTTGTAATTATGATCCCTCTCTTTAATACGAAGGAATATAATTCTTGTCAGAACCAATATCGACTTATTTTATGGGTCTAAATAATTTACAAATAAAGATTTAAATAGAAATATGTTCAGCTGAAGAGGTGTGACCGCTCTTAAAGCTACACCTATTTTAACCGGAAGTCGACCAACAACCCTCTCTCCCTCCCCAAAGGCATACATGTCTATACTGTATTAGAACCTTCTATGTCCACGTATTATATCAGCACAAAACGTACAAAGTAATACGTATAATCATCAGTGCTACACATACAAATATAGCACTTACACACACGTGGACTAAATATTGAGTTTCATATGGCAGTTTTGTGTCCGTTCCACATCGGCCACATGATACAAACAATCTTTCATTGCAAGGGCATTCATTATCTGACACATAGAAAAGTTATATAATCCACTTTCACATATGCATACGTCAAGTCGCGTGATAAACAAATGTAACATATTTTATCAATACGTATAAAATAATATCAAGACTTACCGCATAAAAATCTGTTTGTATTTTATAAAAGAAGTTTTCTGTTAAATTGGCCCGTAGCTGTGATACGGTAGTCATCTGTATGCCAACCTTCTTTACTGGTGACTAGGAGGTCGGAGATCGAGTCCAGGCCGGGGGACTGACGATATGTTTTACTTAATGCAAATGTATGTAAATTTCCTTCAAGGTATTCTTTAAATTGAAAAATGACACCTGGAATTGAGCTCGGGACCTTTGGATAGTTACGCCAATTCTCTAACTAACCCCTGAGTTATCTAGGAATCGCCACGTACTGATCTAGTTATTGGACTAATTATCTAAGTATTTGTGCTGTGTACATAATAGGGAGTTTCCTTACAAATCATAATATAGTTTTGCAAACTATTTTTTTCAAACTAGGGAATAAAAAGTATTTTTTGAAATTATATTTGTAAATATACTCGTGAAGTAAATAAAATATACACAAAACAAAATGATAGCCACGTAAAGACCATCGTTTATCTGTATGGATATTTTATTTTGGTTGTATTCTAATTTACTGCTGATAAATTTTACTATAAATACATCCATCCATTTGAGCCCCCTGAGTTTGTTTATGAAGACTTTTAAATCTCTTAAACCCCATGTGTCAGGAACTCGAGCCGTTTCCTCAAATGTAAGGTGTACTAGTGGCCCATAAAGTT
>CABFOW010007931.1:8610-20782 GCA_902141385.1 Timema californicum | reverse complement strand
AGTGTGTCCACAGCGCTGTGCTGCTTCCTACTGGCCTTGTCTCGAACTAGCGTGTCCACAGCGCTGTGCTGCTTCCTACTGGTCTTGTCTTGAACTAGTATGACATTATCTTTACATCAAGTCTCATTTACTATTCTCTTTGACTTCAAGTTATTGTTTACCTTGAAATTAATCCATGGACGAAATAAATGTTACTCATTTATTTTATAGGCTTTGTAAACAAATGAATCGGAATGATTGTGGTCACACAAATGTGATGATTGGACGTCCGAAGCAACTTTTTGCTGCAGTGAAAGACAAATATACGTCTGCTTGTGTGAATGATGAGTAATCAAGCTACGACAGACCCCCGGCGGGGACAAAGCAGAGAACCTAGGGATCTGGAGAGTCCCGAATATGAGGGACATCCCTCGGGAGAGGAACATTCCCCTCCTCAGACAGGATGGCGACAGCGTTTCGAGAACCTTTGGGTGACCAGACAGATGGCCGAGGGTACAGACGACAAGACCTTTGAGATCCAACTGTCGCTAAAGGAACTCATCATATACGTCCTCTTCCTGATCGTGTTCAACATCGTGGCTCTGGGGATGATGAGCATCACCTACTACTACTACACCAAGGTTCTGATGGGGTTGTTCGTCGAGAACAGCTTCCAGGTGAGCGTACCTTGCGTGTTTACAGCCTGGCGAGTATCTTCTAGCCCCTCAAACCACCCATGAGGCGCAGTTAAAACCAACCCACTTGGTAGTTTTATTACAAGGTTGATTTTGAATTTTTCAAAGCATAGGATTTTTATTTATATTGATAAACAGTAGATGTGGAATTAGGGCCCAACCACTGAACGGCTCCCGAAATTCAAATAAAGTCGTTAATAAACACAAATTACATATTCGAGGCCAAACTCTGACCAGGGTCGTGTACCCCAGCTGTGCACCAAGCTCTTGATGGGGTCAAACTCTGGCCAGGGTCCTGTACCCCAACTGTGCACCAAGCTCTTGATGGGGCCATACTCTGGCCAGGGTCGTGTACCCCAGCTGTGCACCAAGCTCTTGATGGTGCCATACTCTGACCAGGGTCGTGTACCCCAACTGTGCACCAAGCTCTCGATGGGGCCATACTCTGACCAGCGTCGTGTACCCCAACTGTGCACCAAGCTCTTGATGGTGTCAGACTCAACCATGAACGTTTAACATGCTTACAGTGAATATTGTTTTACTTTTTACTATTTCACTTCAATAGCCGAATGGTTCAAGGCCTCTCTCATGGTGGACAGGACTAATGATGACGGGTAGAGCAGAGTTCGAATCCCGGTCAAGTCTACTGAGGGTGGTTTTTCCTAGATGGCTTCCCACTCTCCTTCCAAGCAAATGCGTGTAGATTACATCTACATCTATAGCATCTTTACGCTGTTGTCCGATCATCAATATCTTCTCGTTCTGGCATAGCGGCTGATAAGTTAGATGTTTTCCCGTAGTCAGACACTAGTAAATAGGAGACCGCTTGGTTGGCTCAATTAATATAACTGAATACAGTTTACGTTGAGAGGAAGAATTGAATTATAAATGTATTTTTTCTTTAGATTAGAAAGATTTGAGCGAATACATTGACATAAAGTCGGCAGATTTTTTAGCTCATCATAAAAAGCATCAAGGTTCTCTAAATGCCCATTCACAACTTTCTAAGTTGGGTAATTGACTCTCTATATTATTGTAAAATTCAATCTACAATATATCGCAATATTAATATTCTATCTGATTAGTGTGAATAATTTCAGGATATCAAAACAATGGCCGACTTCTGGAAATACGTTGAAAGCCCACTGATTGACGGCCTCTTCTGGGACGTGTGGTACAACGACCAAGCTATCACGTCTGAAGAAGACAGAAATATTCTGTACGAGAACAGAATGTTGGGAATCCCTAGGATGAGGCAGGTTAAAGTTAGAAATAACTCTTGCACGGTCCACGATGAATTCCGTAGAACCTTCTCCACGTGCTACGACTATTTCTCTAGTTCGTCTGAAGACACAGAACCTTTCGGATTAGGAACAGGCACAGCATGGACCTATAGCTCGCCGGAAACATTGGACACGTCAAGCTACTGGGGTTGGCTAGGAACTTACGGAGGAGGTGGATTCTACCAAGATTTCTCTATATATTCTAAGGAAACCTTGGAAAAAATAAAGACGCTGAAGGAAAACCTATGGATAACCCGAGGAACTAGAGCCGTATTCATAGACTTTACCCTCTACAACACCAACATAAATCTGTTCTGTATTATCAAGCTAACCGTAGAGTTTCCTCCTACAGGTGGGGCCATGCCCACCTGGGACTTTCTTACACTTAGACTTCTCTCCTACCAATCAAAGTACGATTATTTCATATTCGCTTGCGAGATTTTGTTCATATGCTTCATAATATTCTTCACTCTGGAAGAAGTCCGTGAGATAATACACTTCAAGTTTCAGTACATCCGAAGTTTTTGGAATGTGCTCGACCTCATAATAATCACCCTCTCCTATGCTTGCATAATATTCAACATTTTCCAATTCGTAAAGCTTAGCGACGTGTTGCAAGGCCTCCTCAAACAGAAGACAACTTTCGCCAATTTCGATCACCTGGGTAGATTGCAGGTAGATTACAACAACATGGAGGCGATAGCGTTGTTCTTTGCCTGGGTGAAGATCTTCAAGTTTATCAGTTTCAACAAGACGATGTCCCAGCTGAGTAATACACTGTCTAGATGTGCCTGGGACATCGCAGGGTTCTCTGTCATGTTCTTCATCGTGTTTTGCGCCTTCGCTCAACTGTCGTACCTCCTGTTCGGGTCTCAACTGGAACGCTTCTCAACATTCATCAATGCTATGTTCACCCTTCTACGAATCCTACTGGCTGATTTCGATTATGACGCGATAGAGAGAGCCAATAGAGTACTAGGCCCGTTGTTCTTCGTCACTTACATCTTCTTTGTCTTCTTTGTTCTTCTAAACATGTTCCTTGCAATCATCAATGACACTTACTCTGAGGTGAAGTCGGAGATCTCCTCTAGGAGGGACTTCGAGGTGTCAGATTTCCTCTGGCGGGGGGTGACCAATGCTTTCCATAAACTCGGCTACGGACATAAACTAGCGAGAGACGATGGACCGCGACAGGACGGGAGGATCACGTTCAGGGAGATAAGAGACACTCTCAGGAAGTGCAACTTCTCGGAGCTGGAGATCGAGATGTTCTTCGCCAAGTACGACATCGACCCTGACCAGGTGGTGGGAGAAGTCGAGACCAGGAAGATGTGGAGATCGAGATGTTCTTCGCCAAGTACGACATCGACCCTGACCAGGTGGTGGGGGAAGTCGAGACCAGGAAGATGCTGGCCGACATCGAAGGTCGCAAGTTTGACACGGAGTCTTCCGCTCATCCCAAGACTGCTCCGGAAGTGACGCAGCAAGAGTTTACCGTTTTGGAAGGAAGAGTCGAAAGGATGGAGGAATCGATAAGTGCAACAATCGATAAAATCGAGCTTATCCTGGCTCAGCTTGAGAAGATGGCGAAAAGCCAAAATAGAAACCGGCCCTGAAACACAAAATATCCCAAATATTAACACAATAGATAATATTTTGGTGGATCGACTCAAATTAAGCGCTGCCATAGCAGTATTTTCTTAAGGCCATCATTGCTATTTGGTTATTTGGCTATTAATTGTCAACTTAAAGATAGATTTTAAAATAATATGTCTAGTGAAATAATGCATCGAATAAAATACAAAATTATATATCTATCTCATTCAAATTCTTAAAATGTTTTTGTCTGATTACACAAAGAATAGCCAATATCTACAGTAGAATAAATCAATGTATTTATAGGTTCTTCGCTTAACATCTATGAAGGAGATTATCAAAGATTATTATTATTATATAAAATTAAAGGTAGGCTTGTATTCAAATATATATTTCTTCCTAGTCCGCTTCAGTTACTTGTTTTAAATTTATTTCCTGTACTTTGGCTTTAATCGATAATATCTAGAGTTAAACTACGAAACGTTAAGCTCTTTTTGCGGTTGCTTCGTGTAATATTTAAAAAAGAACACAACTAGTAATTGTGAAATATGTTATATTAATCTAGTGTTTTGTATTATTTTAAAGATGATTAAATGCTTTAAAACAATTATTGTATCAGCTTTGATTGTAGCTGTTCAATCCACAAGTTTACAAGAGGTAGTAAAATGTTGTACAACTATGTTATGTTGTAACTCGTTACATTTGAGTGTTGTACAACATTGGCAAACACTGCTCACAATTGTCTAACAGGTTATAATTTGTCTTATCTAGTCCGCACGAAGACGTCTGAGAAGGATGTTCTCATTGTGTTTTCTAAAAGTTGTTAAGCGAACCTCTGGAGACGGTCATCATGTGTGACTCGCCATATGTGATTGTTGCTATGTGACAGCCATATTGTTTCGTCTCCATGAGTGGAAATTATAATTTATTATTTTATTGGCGGCTAGAAGACTAGGACTGTGTCTGAATTCTCTTACAGCGCACTTTTGTTAAAATAGCATTTTAAATGGAATAAATAAATTGTAACTGTTAAATGAATAATTTTTAATGGTGTGTAATTTACATTTATCAGTGGCTAAAATTAGTTGTGTAGCATGAACATTTCTTTTTTTAGTAAATATATATTTTAGTTTGAATTTTTTTAAATTGTAAATAATAGTTTAAGAACTATCCTTCATTGATATAAGAAGATTAATAACAGGAAAATAAAACAATTTATATTTGTATTGCTAAGTACTGTAAATATTCACACCTGTCAAAAATTGATCTCGGTGCGATGGAAACATTACTTTGATAAGTTGCCGCCAGGTAGCTCTGAGTGTACTGTGCTGTCTGAAAAGTCTGAAACGTGTTCTATTGAGGTGTCCAAACACAGCCTAGATACCGTAACGAGGGAAATGATGAGTTTTATAATATTCTTACAGGAATACATACTAAGTCAATTCAAACAATCTAATGACACTAGTGATTTATTCATCGCAATCCTCAGTTATCCTTTGTTGGTTTAGGGTTGCAGCTGAAAACCCAAAAATCCACCAATTTCTGTGCGCGGAATATTTTCCTTGCAGAATATACACCTTCCATCGCACCCACACTTTATCAGTTGCGAAATAGCCTCAGAAGTAGGTGTATTAAAAATAGCCTCAGAAGCAGTTGTATTAAAAAATAGCCTCAGAAGCAGGTGTATTAAAAATAGCCTCAGAAGCAGGTGTATTAAAAATAGCCTCAGAAGAAGGTGTATTAAAAATAGCCTCAGAAGAAGGTGTATTCAAAAAATAGCCTCAGAAGAAGGTGTATTCAAAAAATATCCTCAGAAGAAGGTGTATTAAAAAAAATAGCCTCAGAAGCAGTTGAATTAAAAAATAGCCTCAGAAGCAGTTGTATTAAATAATAGCCTCAGAAGCAGTTGTATTAAAAATAGCCTCAGAAGCAGTTGAATTAAAAAATAGCCTCAGAAGCAGTTGTATTAAAAAAATAGCCTCAGAAGCAGGTGTATTAAAAAATAGCCTCAGAAGCAGTTGAATTAAAAAATAGCCTCAGAAGCAGTTGTATTAAAAAATAGCCTCAGAAGCAGGTGTATTCAAAAAATAGCCTCAGGAGCAGTTGTATTAAAAAATAGCCTCAGAAGCAGTTGTATTAAAAAATAGCCTCAGAAGCAGTTGTATTAAAAAATAGCCTCCGAAGCAGTTGAATTAAAAAATATCCTCAGAAGCAGTTGAATTAAAAAAAATACCCTTGATGACAATGTGGCCTTGTCTTTCACTTTTTTACTGAATGGCTCCCAAACAGTATACACCGATTTTGATATAAAGGGCCTTTGTTGAGTTACTGGACAGTAGGTTTCTTGCAGGGGAAAAATACGTCCATAACGGTTCTTTTTACCAAAATCGTGTTTAAAACATTCATCAAAATATACAGTTTGCTAAGGAAATATTTTGCAAACCTCCATCGACTGAGATATCCAAATTTCTGTGAAATATGACCGACCTCATACGTAAAATTGATTAAGGGTATTTCGAGGAGTCGATTCTGGGTCCAAATGGCAACACTGCAGTGTTTTGGTTGTTAGTTACCTAACTTTGCTCAGTTAATTTCTGAATAGTACGCTATGTACTGAACAAGTTAAATGGGTTTTAAATGCTAATTGAAATGTTTCTCCTTCTTTTTTTCCATGCTTTATCTGGAACCACATATCCACTCCAGCTGGTAAGAATACACTATTTATTTAATTAATTTTACTTTTTATACCAATAAGTTACTTTGAGCTACATACTTTATATTGATAGTCCACATTATAATAATTGCTTACGTTTGAGAATAAAAATGTAATTAATTTGTGTTTTCTGATAATTAGGTGAAATATTGTACATGTTATTCATATAATATGATAATATTCCGGAAAACTGATAGTTCAACAGTTTGATGATAGAATTCTAGTACGCAGGTGAGTCATTGAGGTGTAAAACCAGTCACGGAAAGAACGAGCCTTGCCAAATAAGGTTCGGGTTTGTTTCCTAGCTACGTAAAAACATATAATTATTATTATTATTAAGTTGTGTTAAACTAAAGTATTCATAAGAGAGATTTAAATAGAGTGTAGAAACATTGCTCAACCATTCTTTTAAAATTACAACAACATTTAAAATGTATAATAGTATTTCCCTGATGGTAATTTCCCAGTTGTTTTCTGGTTCAAGCGTGGTCGTGTGGACATAATACTCCGGATAATCGGTCGTGAGATGGACTCTCAGCTCACACCGGTTATTCGGGTCTATATTCATAAATCCCCCCCACCCTCCTACTTAACTTCCTTCCTGGCCCGTCCCATGATGATTATCAATTGAAGTAAAGTTGTTGTTTTGACTTGCACCAGGTAAATAAGATTAGTAGGAGCAGAATTGTTTATTTTTATGAAATACTCACACATCAGACGCGACTTTCGAAATATTTGTAAATATTGTGTTTATTACTGTCGTCCCTCAGCTGTTGAAATATTATCTACACATTGTAGTAGGTTCAAGGATATAAACTAGGTCTAGATCTGTATAATGTTCTAGAATGGTTTGTCTTGAATTAGAAATGTAAGATATTCCATCAAAATAGTTCCCTCTTATTTTCGTAACAACCCAACTAAAATGTGTGCCTCACCCAACATAGAGTTCACAGTTTCAAGTCTCTCTAGGGTGAGTTGTGGTAGTTTCATCCCCTAGTTGCTACGTTAGTGTCCTCCGAGGGGTTGACAAGTGTCAATGAACGTTGTGTGTGTGGATGATGTCAATAAACCTGTGTACTAATCACGTGTTCTTTTCATTTCACGCTGGAAGATGTGCAGGGTAAGTGCTAGTCTAACCATCACAAGGTTTTAGTGAACCAGTCCATGTTGTTTTAACACTCATGTTCTAAAATTACCATTGAAAGATGTAATTAACTAATTAATAAACCCCATTTGTTCGTATAAAGCCGGTGTGTATGTGGGAATATCCTTCCCGGCAAAATAGGTTGGCCTTTTCTCTATCGCTCAGAGAAATGCTCGTGTTCTGATAGTGTCAGTCGGTTCAGAAAGTTCACGTTAATACCTTCAACAATAATAAAACTAGAACCGACCTGCACCGGTATTCATTGTTAGTAGAGAGAGGACCAAGTATTCATTGTTAGTAGAGAGAGGACCAAGTATTCATTGTTAGTAGAGAGAGGACCAAGTATTCATTGTTAGTAGAGAGAGGACCAAGTATTCATTGTTAGTAGAGAGAGGACCAAGTATTCATTGTTAGTAGAGAGAGGACCAAGTATTCATTGTTAGTAGAGAGAGGACCAAGTATTCATTGTTAGTAGAGAGAGGACCAAGTATTCATTGTTAGTAGAGAGAGGACCAAGTATTCATTGTTAGTAGAGAGAGGACCAAGTATTCATTGTTAGTAGAGAGAGGACCAAGTATTCATTGTTAGTAGAGAGAGGACCAAGTATTCATTGTTAGTAGAGAGAGGACCAAGTATTCATTGTTAGTAGAGAGAGGACCAAGTATTCATTGTTAGTAGAGAGAGGACCAAGTATTCATTGTTAGTAGAGAGAGGACCAAGTATTCATTGTTAGTAGAGAGAGGACCAAGTATTCATTGTTAGTAGAGAGAGGACCAAGTATTCATTGTTAGTAGAGAGAGGACCAAGTATTCATTGTTAGTAGAGAGAGGACCAAGTATTCATTGTTAGTAGAGAGAGGACCAAGTATTCATTGTTAGTAGAGAGAGGACCAAGTATTCATTGTTAGTAGAGAGAGGACCAAGTATTCATTGTTAGTAGAGAGAGGACCAAGTATTCATTGTTAGTAGAGAGAGGACCAAGTATTCATTGTTAGTAGAGAGAGGACCAAGTATTCATTGTTAGTAGAGAGAGGACCAAGTATTCATTGTTAGTAGAGAGAGGACCAAGTATTCATTGTTAGTAGAGAGAGGACCAAGTATTCATTGTTAGTAGAGAGAGGACCAAGTATTCATTGTTAGTAGAGAGAGGACCAAGTATTCATTGTTAGTAGAGAGAGGACCAAGTATTCATTGTTAGTAGAGAGAGGACCAAGTATTCATTGTTAGTAGAGAGAGGACCAAGTATTCATTGTTAGTAGAGAGAGGACCAAGTATTCATTGTTAGTAGAGAGAGTACCAAGTATTCATTGTTAGTAGAGAGAGGACCAAGTATTCATTGTTAGTAGAGAGAGGACCAACGTTTCGCGGTGTTTTAAACAAGGGCGGGTTCAAAATATTAGAATACGCCCTAAATAATGTCATAGTTTAAACGTAGCTTCAGAACATGTTGCATGTTGATAAGTTATTTGCGTTGATTAATAGGATGTTAAATGCTATCTACTGGAAAACAAAATGTCTAGCTGTAACTACCACGAAGATGTTTGAAAAAAAATAATTAAAACTCTGATTTAAATATTTTTTATTTGTAGATTTAAAAATAATTTGTGTTAAAATTTAAGATAATTCTTGATATATTAATATGAAAAAATAAACTCATGTTGATTTGTATACAAACTGTTTACTATATATTGGACTGTATTTGACTGTATACTACTGTATCTTGCATTGTTGAACTGGTATTGGTGGTTACGTAGACCAAGAGGTCGTCCTCACTTAGTCTGGCTTCCCAATGACCTGAGAAAAGGCGTCAGTCTCATCTTGTCGGATCTTAGGACAATAGCATTAGTGTAGGTATGCGCATAGCCCAGACGGTGCATGTTAAAACCTTTCTTAGTAATTAACGGCGTTGTAGTGTCCATTTTAATAGTCTAATAGTTAATGCGCTGGTTAAACCACCGGTCAGACTCAACCATCGGTTATATTATACACTTACAGTCCAAGTATAAGATCTGGATGTTTCAATCCTCTGTTGCAATCAGATAGTCGCTAGCTGGCAAAGTTAGTCCTGTGCATTATACCACATTAGAGGAACTATACCGCGCAAATATGGACACACGTTATCCATATTAGACCTTCCTCAGTCGCATAAAAATGCAAATAGTCCAAATTAAAGTTTCACGGCCTTTTATATAAAGCTCGCCTTTAATCGGCCATTGTTAAGCATTTTCAAATGATAGTAACCATCGGTTAAGAGTTGTCAGAAAATACATAAACGTAGGCCCTACTCTGAGAGTAACAGTGTGCCAGTAAAAATTAATTAAATTTAATTGTCATTAAACTTTAAATAAATCAAAATAGCTTTATAGAAGTGTAAGGTTTAACTTCAAAAGTATTAGTACGTTTATTTGTACTTATTTAATCGTATATTAATACAATATTGTAGATATTTGAGCCAAATTTACCTTAACAAAATAATGTAGTCTATGAAATTGTTGCTAAGAATTTTAATTGTGTTAATTGGTTTAATTTTGTATTTTTTTCATGCATCAATCACCCAGTTGGACAGCAGGGTAAGGAAATGAAGATTCCATAATATATTCATGTTTGTAATAGTGTCCAAATATTATTATTATTATCTGGTTTTCTGCCCAGCGACAGATCGTCACATGAGAGCTATCCTCGGCAATCCTCCTGTAACTACCTCCCACCTTGTTATTATACATTAACTGATATCTTCTCCATCCTATTCTCCTCTAACATCCTTCTCTTTCCTCGGCTCTCTTATCTCTTCCAACTTTCTCCACTCCCCCCTCTCAAGCCCTTCAAATCTCCCTCCTCCTGTCTAAATGTTGATGTCCACACTCCTCTAACTAATCTCCTCACACGCTTCATTCAGATATTTCAACAGTTCAACATTGATCAAATATTTTCTAAATGATCTAAACAAGTAATGATAAGTTACAGACGTTTCAAAATGGAACCCTGTTATATCATGAAATGTATTGTTCAATTTGTAAACATCAACAATGTTTTGTTTGTGTTTCAAAATGGAACCCTGTCATGTCATGAAATGTATTGTTCAATTTGTAAACATCAACAATGTTTGGTTTGTGTTTCATCTCTTCATCCTGGACTGTTCCCTGGCCGACGCAGAACTGCGGAGCGGTGAGTAACTTGTTCTTAAAAGGGGTGGGTTCATATTAAAAACCTCCAAACTCTAGTTTAGCTTTGATTACTTATTTTATATAAACTCATTGATTTTTAACGACATGCATTTAATTTTCTTCTTTGCCCCCTCCCCATTTCTCCACTATGTCCATCTGTTGGATTATTTTGAACTATTGGAACTTGGGTTTTCAAATATTTATCGTTGGGTCCCGAGTTAAGGTTTGTGTTCGTTTTTGAAACCACTGTGATTCAGTCGATATTTTGGTGAGTTTTTAATAAAATAGTATATTTCCTCATGTCTCCATCTTGCCTCTGATAGTCCTGTATTGGCCGCCGGTAGGATAACATTTAGTAATCTGATGAAGCTACCGTTTTAAAAAGATAATGTTTCTGTACATAAAAGAAAGATAAATGTTTAAAATATAACTTACACTTAGCAAGAATTCTCGTATGCAGACAAACACTGAATTTGTAATGACTTGTTTAAATAAAACATTTATATCTTATCGGATAGTTTTCCACAAAGTACGTGAATGGTCTGACACCATTGGTGTTTAAAATATCTCCTGGTGTTGAGAGCAATTAACAACACCATTTAAGTTGATTGTTTTATTTTGATTAGTACACTCGTAATTAATTTTCTCCCGTGTTTTAGTATCGGTTTGGGTAATACATAGACATTAACTTACGCTATTAGGATTAGGATGAAGAAGGATAATTTTAGAATAATTGTAGATTTGCTACACCTGACCGGGATTCGAACCCTGTTATTCCCGTCACAGACAATGAAACTAAATGAAGCCATATCTTTAAATTCATCCGACCAAAGGAACCTCTATACTAAAAGACTAGTTTAGATGCGTTCATAAATGAATAAATTTAAAAAAATGTATTTAATATATAGCTAGTCTTAAAGAGAACCCAAACAAATAAACAAAGTTTTTCTTATATTTGATAATCCAAACCATGTAAAAACGTTCTTTCCGTTAATATATTTATAGTTTCTAGTTAAAACTTCACACACAGCCAAACGTAAACACAACCAGGCCAGGATAGTGGAACAATAGCAGATCTGTGCCACATGGAATCGAACCAGGGACCCACGAGTCAACATTCTTTAGCCAGTGCCATCCCAAGGTATCTTTTTTCTCCCGGTGCATTGGTTGCCAACATTATAAATATCTTTTCTCGATATTGAGCTTGAAGGTCAAATCTCCTTCGCTCCAACATCCACAATGACCTTGGGAACATTCCCAAGGTAGGAGAGAGCATGTATTTATTGTGAACATGTTTCAATATATAATTCTGACTAGAACAGGGGTCGAGCACGGACCAGAGGCTATGGCGCACGTTTGAGATCAACACACATTATTATTATTAGCACCGCGTCTTACTTCTCGTTCGGGTTATACGCACTTACGCTAATGTGTAATGGTAGGGTGATTGTGAGATGAAATGGAGGACCTACAGTTTAACGTGGGATCCGAACCACGGTGGAGGCCTGGCATTCCCCACATTCACAAGATGTCTTGTCAGAGGTGAAGGAAGGGTTTGGTAATCAGATAAATCTTTGCCGGGACCGAGGATTGAACCCC
>CABFOW010007930.1:9994-20806 GCA_902141385.1 Timema californicum | reverse complement strand
AAAAAAAAAATGCTGTGAACACAATTCAAATAATTAGTCTTGATAATATATATATGAGCCAGGTACGATTTTAAATCAAGCTTAATCAGGGAGTTAAAGGAATCTACATTACATTATTTTAGTAAGAATCCATCAGCATGAATGACATAAAATTTGAAGCATCAAGAGAATTCCATCTGATTACCAAACCTTTCCTTCACCTCTGACAAAACCTCTTGTGAATGTGGTAGGAACGCCAGGCCTCCACCGTGGTTTGGATTCCACGTTAAACTGTAGGTCCTCCATTTCATCTCACAATCACCCTACCATTACACATTAGCGTAAGTGTGTATAACTCTAACGGGTAGTAAGACGTGGTGCCAATAATAATAAGAGAGCTCCAAGTGAGTAGACGTAGTGCATCACATGACAATCAACTCTGTGATACAGTCGGCTTGAAATCGTAAATTTACACCAACACTTATTGCACGTGGATCATTTATATCTAAACATTAATGGAGATAAAAAGTTAATAGAAGTTCTTAATACTGAACATTGTTGAAAGATTATTAGATAAAAACTGCATTTAAAAGGCCGTTTTTTTTGCCCATTTTAGAATGCCTTCACAGATAAGCACTGCTCACAAATCTTCATTTTGTCATAACAGGGACATACTGTAGTTATTAACAAGAAACTTTGTAGCTTTGTCCCCCATCGTCACCGTGGAGAATTTCGAGTAATCATTCAAATACGAATGTACTACACACATTGCTGATATATCGTAGGTCTTTTCTTTTCCCTTTTACTCCCATAATATCTCGCGCGAGCCGTTAGCTGAGTCGGACCTACTATGATGAACGCTCTTATGGTTTTGCAATCAATATGACTCCCATCCCTCATATCCCCCTTGTTTTTAAATGTCTAACTGAAATATTTGTATCGTAAAGACTAAAGAGTTGAGCGGAGGTTAAAGTTCATAACAAAAAATAGAAGTAACATAAAAGAGACAGATTAATGTGTTGCCATTTTAAAAACAAATACAAACTGAATGAAAATAAACGTAAATAAGAAAACCGTCCATTACGGAAGGAACACCCACTTTGGTGGCCATATGGTCTAAGGCAGGGGTTTCAACCCGTGGCCCACTTGCAGCGCACGGTAACATTTTTGGAGGCCCGCTGGCTCAAGAAAATTGTAAAATCATTTAAAAAGAACAAAAATTATAAATCCACATATGTTATATAATCAACTAATAAAATAAATTTGTATTTTATTTACGTATTTTACGTTATTTCATAAAAAAAATTGCTTTTTAGGTGAAGAAAAGTATAAGTTTTTATACAAATGTACTTTGAACCGGCAAATGACAGCTCTAGTGGACAAGACAAATCACGCTATCCCCTCCTCTGAAACAACATACAACATACTTCAAGAGAAAGCTGAAATCAGACCCGTCTGAGACAGGTCTAAACCCTAGTGTGATTAGACATAAAAGAATGAGCTTGAACTAATATTCTAATATTAATCTAATCCTAATATTGTCCGTACAGTATTGCTTCACTCTCCACGCAAATGCGGGCACACTTAATCTGAATTTAACCTTTCTCCTCTACTCATGCATACCTAATCACGCCGCTTCCTTACGGGGTAAGCAAGAAACCGTACATATACCTTAAAAAACAACAGCTCCGTACTTAATCCAACCTCACTAACTTTCTCCAGACTTCCCTATTCTTGCATACTCCCTTCTCTTCAACAACATCCACACACCGAGTCATACATGCTATTTTATTCTTAAAGCTATTAATGTTTCTCTTTTTCACACATTCGTCTAGAACATTTAGCCACATCTTTCATGACCTACCTCTTCCTTTTGATCCACACTCTACCTTCATATATTTACCAATATTACTTTGCCGGAGAAATCTAAACTGTTCACTAAAAAGATTATTCCATTATTGAAAGGTGTTCATCAATAGAGGTTTCACTGAATTAAAAAAAACAACGTAGCTATTTACCGACGAGTTGCTCGACACACATTTTGAGCCTTAAAGTTTATATATCTATTTTTTCTTTCTTTCTTTTTAATATAAAATATCAAGCTGACACATGTCTGAAAGGTTGAAAAAGTTGATGTCAAGAGCCCTCTGACCTGGATTCTCTTGCAGACAGTCAATCCGTGGGAGAAGTATGGCAAGAAGGTGATACTGATCACGCGACCCCCCGTGACGACGGAGAAGGAACGGGTGAAGATAGGGGGTGAGTTCGGGTAGCCCCCCCACCCATACACACACACACACAGACACACACACACACACACACAAAGCCTCCACCCAAGAAACTTTAACGAAGGGAGTCACCCAGAAAACGCGTCCCTTCCATGAATAATGAATGACCTCTACAAGATTGCGTCGCATTTTTTTAAGGGTCAAGGGGTGATGGTAGTTATCGAAACAAAAGGCGTTCATGGTCTCTAACGATTGTCAGCGACTATCCTGGAGATCAACTGACAAGGATTTGTTACGTTTATTGCCGTGGTGTGTCGTAGATTATCGGATCAAAGAGAGAATATTTCATCTACAAGAGTATCGAGATATACTAAACCTGCTAGAATGTCACATGACTTTATTGTGTCGTACACACTGTTGCAAATACCAGCTATCTGTAGTGTTAGGAACGTGACAGCTATCGTCAAGTTCAGAGGAATGAACTGGCAACCCCCCACTTCGGTGGCCACACGGTCTCACGCTAATCTCACAGTAGGCTGGACTGACAATGACAGGGAGATTATAGGTTAGAATCTTGGTCCGGTGTACTGAGGGTTTTTTCTCCCAAAATTGTTATACACTCTCTCTCCACGAAAATGCATGTATTATTATTATTATTAGCACCGCGTCTTACTACCCGTTCGGGCTATAAGCACTTACGCTAATGTGTAATGGTAGGGTGATTGTGAGATGAAATGGAGGACCTACAGNGCTATAAGCACTTACGCTAATGTGTAATGGTAGGGTGATTGTGAGATGAAATGGAGGACCTACAGTTTAACGTGGAATCCGAACCACGGTGGAGGCCTGGCATTCCCCACATTCACAAGAAGTCTTGTCAGAGGTGAAGGAAGGGTTTGGTAATCAAATAAATCTATGTCGGGACCGAGGATTGAACCCCGGCCGCCAGCATAGAAGTCTGACACCTTACCCCTAGATCGACAGGTCACCAAAAAATGCATGTACATATCCTATAAGTATAGTCTTTCTAATCCCTAAAAACACCAGAGTAATTAGTAGAAATAAACTCGTCCTTAATGTACCCGATCCAGAAATTAACTTCGGTCAATGCCGTAGCCAGCGGGGGCATTTTGGGGTTCAAACCCCTCGCGAAATTTTATCAACAAAATATATATGGTTTTATTTATGGTTCAAACAATATCAATAATAAGATACAAATACAAATTAAGTGGCTGTGTTACCATAAAAAAAACACTTTAGAGAGCTTCTAGAGATGTTAAATATTTAAAAAATTTCCTAGCTTTCAGCATTTTGGGGGTTATTTTACCATAAAAAAAACTTCACAGAGCTCCAAAAAGTGTTTAATACTTAGAAATTTTCCAAGCCTTCGACAGCTAAGGGGTTATTTTACCATGAAAAAACAAACACTTCAGAGAGCGTCTAGAACTGTAGGCCTACGTATACTATTAATTGTTTTTATAAAGCATTACATGATTTTATTAAACTAATTATGTTCCTATGTAGTTTACTAATGCACTTAGAATGCTGGGGGTGTTAACTATCAATACCTCCCGATTCTAGTGAGCTACAAACCAGCCGTATCCTCAATGATAAAGCTCTGTTTAAAAGATTTAATTGGGATTAGAAAATGATTCTCTTGGAAAACGTTGAAAGTTAATGCTCAAGCACGTTGCCTACCTGTGACGTCACGGCCGGTCAAGATAGGATTTCCCATGTTAGTGAATTTACGTTTTAATTGGCGAGTTTAAAAGATATAACATTGAAACAAAAATCACAAATTCTTAAATAATTGTGAAAGCAGTCCTACAGTGCCATAAAATTATTATTTTTATCTTGAAGTAGTTTCCTTGTAAACGTTTTTTTTTATAAATCCTCTACAACTGAAGCTGTTTGCCTTGGTCACGAAAATGTCCTGTGGGAGTCTTCCTGCCAGGATGTAGATTAAAAAAGTCCGTGTTAGCAAATGTCTATCTAGAATAGAAACCAAGATAAAGGTAAAATCAAAAAGCAAGTCAATGTTTTCAAGGAGCAAATATATACGTATCTTAGAGCCGTTTCACGCGCGCGTTTCCTACCGCCACGTCAGGTCTTCCGCGCGTTTGGTCAAGATACATGGGTCCAAATGGGTCTTTTCACACGGTCAACGCGCGATTGGTCAGTGACGGCTTGATTGCAACGCTCTTTCCTCGACGTTTTCTCAGCTGTTGGCGGCATTGCTCAGGAGTAAAGAAAGATTAGGAAACTTTTCACATGGACGGTTGCTACCGGGCGTTTTCAGTTGTAACTTTGCTCTCTTGGTGAAAGATCGTGTCTTTGACCTCTTGCTCCCCACCCCATCTCTTGGTGAGTTGAAGCCGGGAAATTTCAGTTGTAGTAACAGCTGCTCTCACGTTGGTATCACTTCTTGATATTTCTGGGCTTATGGTAAACAGTATCGCGTCAAATGATGAGATGGACATTCGATAATAATTGAAAATTTTTAGGTGGATGCTGCCTTAATTTATCAGATAGCAAGTTTTAAACCCACCCTCAGTCAATCGCACACTGTTTAGTGGGTGAACCCAAATAATACTGCCCCCCCGCCCCCCTTCTTGTATCCTTCTGTGTACAGTAGCAAGCTACTGAATACGCTGTGATGGAGCGTCTAATTTATTTTTGTAATTGGGGATTCCCTCTATAAGTCAGCAAACCACGTGGTAGAAATCGTTCGTGACTCAAATCAAAACGCAGGATAGACCTGAGGTGCGTTAGTAGATACGCACGAAGGAAACGCCCATGTGAAAAGGCATTAAGTCACTGTCCATCACTTTGTCATTTCAGACCATAGGCAACTTACATTAATAAATCTAAGAGCTCCTGATCAGATGGATGAATTTTAAAGCAATAAAGGTGACCTGGCGCTCTAGGGGTAAGGTGTCGGACTTCTGTGCTGGGGGTCCGGGGTTCAACCCTGGCTCCCGGCACAGATTTATCTGGTTAACAAACCCTTCCTTCACTTCTGACAATACATCTTGTGAATGTGTGGAATGCCAGGCCTCCACTTCCCACGTTAAACTGTAGGTCCTCCATTTCATCTCACAATCACCCTACCATTACACATTAGCGTGAGTGCGTATAGCCCGAAAGGGGGTAATAAGATGCTGTGCTAATAATAATAATTTAAGGCAATACATCACACCTCAGTTGGAGAGAGTATTAAAAACATTCAATGGAAAAATAAAACCTCCACGGTATCTTACTTATGAACCCAGGACCCTTTGGCCAGGGAGTCTAACAAGCTGACGTTGAGCAAACTCTGCAAGTTTTAAATATTGACTACACCTTAATCCACGGTTATATTGAACACCTGACTCACAGCTGTCCACATGATATGATAATTTGATCTCTTTATCATTGCTGTAAATCAATAAAACCTTGTCCTAGCGTGGGAAAATAGGCGTGGCTTCAACTAGCTCTGGAGACCATGTACACACACACACACACACACACACACACAGCTCAACTAGCTCTGGAGACCATGTACACACACACACACACACACACACACACACACAGCTATAAATCACGGTTGATGTAATTATGACGTAACGCGTGAGGCGTTGCAGGGTTCAAGTTGGAAAATACCCTCACGCAATCTCTAGGCACAAGCTATATAAAAAAAGACAAGTCACTGCCACAATTTTTGTTTGTAGACTCAACACAAAGGCTATCAACGACTTAATAATATAATAAGTAGGTATTAAAGAGGTAACATAGAGGTAATTCACCATCGTTAGATTCGGAAGATACATAGTGGAAAATCATCTCTACACCTAATTTCATTGCTGTGGGAACTGCATGCTTACGATTGAGCAACAGCGTTGTCATTCTTTTGTTTTCCGTGATCAGTTTTCCTTCGAATGTATAACAAGTTTGGCAATGCTGGTCTGTCGTTGTTGCCAGTAAATGGTGATTCTTCCTACAGCACAGTCGTAAAGTTACAGTAGTCAGTCACGTGTTCCTAATGGCTAGCTCAAAAAACCTTCACACTCATATTTTATTAGTACTCTGTGTAGAAAAATATTTGTTATTGATCACGTTAAGATTTTGTGTGTATCTGTATGTGTTGGTTGTGTGTTTTGTATTTTTGCCGTAAGGTTGTGGAATTATAGCTTTATGTGATTATTAATATATTTATTTGAATAATAGTGTATTGTTAACAGTCAAAATATAACACTCCGCCTTGTTACAAACAATTACATTCCAAGAGGAAAATATTAAGAAGTAAAGCTAGGGCAATGGTGTTAAGAGTCTACACCTATTTTCGTTAAGACTGAACTTGTTCAGTAAATCAAGTGGCAATACAGACTGCAGAAGCTACAGGTGTGTCTTATAAGCTAGTAATCTCTATTAAACAAGAATTCAAAGCTAGGGGAAAGTTACTGACACCAATCAAAAAAGGAAATAATTGCACTCAAATGAAGCGTTTGGATAAATATGACATTTACTCAAGGAGCAATTCGCAGAAAGGTACAGTCACATTACCGTTACAATGAATTATCTCTCCTAAATAAAATTAAAGCTTTGATTAATATTGATAGTGACCTTCCTAATTTTCTGATTAAAAACAAATAATAATGTAATTTGTAGCATTTAGTATAAGATGCATGTCGTAATATATTTATTTGTACATTAATTATGAGGAAAAAAGCTTTATACATAAAATAGTTGTAAGCATAACTACGTGGGGAATAGAGAAAGTTAATAAACTTCAATCTTGAAAAAAATACGATTGTGGAAATAGTTAATGTTTCTAGAAAAGGCTGTACATCGATAGGAAATGTTTTTGCCTGTCAATTGAATCCCCCAACCTCCCTATGCCGCATTGTTTACAATGAGGGATTTCCAAAACCCAAAAGCTAGAAGGTTTGGCAACCGCTAACAGAGAGAGAGAGCGAAGATAAATCTTTACTCTATATGACCTGCAGTTGCCTCAGCTATGAAATTAGGTGTAGCACGCACGTCCACGATTCGAACCTTGACCTCCCTATGACTGGTGATCCAATCTATTAACTGACCACGTGGTATAGTGGCTAGTGCACACTAGTCACGAGTCTAGGGTTACAAGGTTCTATTTCCAGCTGGTACTTTGGATATTTTTCCCTTAAGGGGAATAATCCCAACGGCCACCAGGGCTTGGTTAGATAGGCTCAAGCTAGGTTAAGACTCACCTCGGCTCCACAACTTTATAATCACTATCATCATAACATCTCATTACGTGTAGACAGCATCCATATTACCCTGGGCAACGTTCTGTGCCGACAGAGCGGCGAATAGTCTACATACAGGCGACAGAACCTAGGTGTCAAAGTCCCTCCTGGTAAAATGGTCTATACGATAAAAAAAACAATCTATTGTGACCTTGACACCTTATATCGTCCAACAACCACACGCGCATAGATTGACATCGTTTGTAGGACACTCCGAGGATCGTATTAATTATAGTATAATCCCGAGACTTAACTAATATGCTAATACACGAATAGCAAGTAGTTCGCGTAGAATGAAGGATAAGCTGACCTCCAGATCTCCATTATTTATATAATACTGAATCATTCCTGATTTGGTGTCATGTTTGCAAGCAACCATATTTTGTTAAGAATCATTTTCCTTTTACTGTCTGAGCCTATTGCTTTGCTCAATTTGGTTGCAGATATTTAATCTGTCAATATTCTTATATACAATAAGTACACTGTAATAATAATATTATAATAACACATTAGTATACAATTCTAGTATATTCACGTAGATTAATGCACTAGGCCATATTTTCAAGTCCTTCATCTTTTCAAAGTCCTGGAATATGTTACCATTACTTTATCCAGTTCTATTTAGGTCTGGTGCCGTTTTCTTTCAGGTTCACCTAATTCCTTAGATTTAAGTTGTTAAGGTTAGGTTAGCTATAGTTATAATTCTTTTGTTTGCATGCTAAGATAGACACATACCAAGCTCATTCACTTGGATGAATTTTAAAATCGTATTTGATCGCTCTGAGCACGATAAAAGTTTTGGTAGTCACTTCCAACTCCGGTCGCCTCCAATACGTAGCCCTCGACTTCAACTCAAGTGAAGATGAAAACCAGTTTCATAGACTTAGTATGCCACAAGTGCGGTGGTATACTATTGTACGAGACGACACCTACCTAAACCAGAATGCGAAACTGTCCCATTCGATTAGAGTATGGGCAGGTGTAGTAATTTATTTATAGCGCTGAACTTGAGGCGTAGACTAATAAGACTGACTAAAAAAAACTGGCCCTTACACATCTTGATCCTACAAGGATACGTATCTACAGAGTATTTCAGAAATGGTTGTGTAACGCTTGAAGAATTGCACCTACTTGAAGTCAAACAGCTCAGCTTAAAGGCAAGTCTCTCTTCAATCTGTTCTTGAAGTCTCCGAGGCGAGGGCTGACAAGCTACACACGTGATGTATTCCTTACAGTAGGTGGTAGACTAACGCTCTAAGGTCTAATTGCTGCCTTTAGTCTAATCTAAAGCTATATATACTTTTTTTTAGCACCGCGTCATTCGGGTCGCACGCTTAATATCTAACCATCAATATCCAATGGGTTATAGGCTACAAACAATTAACGAATTTATAAGATAAAACTAATAAAAATCAAATGGCATCCAACTGGAGAGCAATTAAGAAACCACCCCAATATAAAAACCACCACTAGTTGAGGATCAAAACTATGCCCAATATCACCGCTGAGGAAACTGCAGGTCTTATGGAAAAAATCTTTATCTTCACTTTATCACGGTCAACTGTTGCCAAATCTCCTCGCTCTCAGTTATGTCTGAAGGTGGTGTGATGGAGTAAGACGGAGCTACTGGCAAACTCAACTAACCAGCGTTGTGCATTTTGTTTTGTACTTAAGATAAGATTTACCAAACAAAAACAAGAGAATGGCAACGCTGTTTCTCAATAAACCCATGCAGTTACTTCCCTCAGTGTATTCTTCAGGGGTCACCCCCACCCACGGTGTCAGTGAGGGTGATCCAAGGACGTACGTAGGAGTGAAAGTGAGGGTGGGGATGGGTGGGGTGCACGACGCCCCGCATGTTGAACCAGGTGGGGTAGGCGGTACTGCTAGCCGTCGGCCTAGCGGGCGCCAAGCATCCCGGCGCAGTGCCCCGCCGTGGCGCCGGGGAGACGCAACCCTCTCACCCCTAAACCCCCGCGCCACGTCGAGTTGAACTGGTGTGTATATACGCTCGTTGCTTGCACGGGTCGATTGCAGACCGCAAACATGGAGTGAAAATCAAGAGAGTGGCTCGGGGGAGAGCGAGGGGATATCCTTGCCCGCTATGTTGGGAGGAAAAGCTGCAACTAGCGGGCGACTTAAGAGGGGCGGAACAATCCAACATCGATTTTCCACCAAATGCATTCACTTTACCGAGTACCAACATAAAATCGTATTTCTAAAAAATAAAAAATTAGTTTTAAATAGTAGTGAGTCGAGCAACATTGCTTCATTAAGGGTTTATTTACTTGTCCGATAGTTTATTTAACGTCTAAAGGATAGTTAAAATAATATATTTGTTATGATATTTGTCATAAATTACTAGCCGACACTCTTCAGTGGTCAAATGGGTCCGACTTAGCAGACACACTCGCAGTAGAGTAGACACGGTGGCGGGGAGAACGGAGTTGTTACTCCATATTCACGCAAATTCGGGTACACTCCCTCTAAATTTAACCTTCCTCATCCCTTACACATTAGCGTATATCCTGAATGGGTAACAAGCCCACAAACCATACAGTTACCCGCCCCGGTGGTCGCACGGTTTAACGCGTCACGCTCGTGTTAAACTGGATTGACGATGATGGGGAGATCGTGTATTCGTATCCAGGCCAGTGTGTTTTTTCATAAATGATGTCTTACTCTTTCTCCACACAAATGGGTGTATATTTAATCTGAAACTATAAACTTTCATTCTTATTACATTATTATAATTAATGCATGCGTATAGCCTTAACGAATACTATAACACAGTGTAAAAACTAACAAGCTATAAGTTATTATTTATTTTTCACAGTTAATTAAAAAAAAAAGTTCATTTCGGGATGTCGTGGCTATAGATATTCGTTTCTAAATGTTAAGTTGCCTGCATTTTTCTATTATTATTATTATTATTATTATTATTATTATTATTATTTTAAAATATATATCTAAAAGCAAATAGTGTTATTATTACTTTAACTAAATGTCTGAATATGGTCAATTTGTGTTTATTTCCTAGATTAAACTCAATTAAGTTGAAGAAATAATCTATTTACGATGAAAATTAAAGAATGCCCACAGAGCGCATTATGCTAAATAAAACGTTTAAAGTCACTTTTTACATTTCGCAACGAATCTAAAGAAACTAATTCCCAGCTGAACGTAGCTTTTTATCGCGACAATTACCAGTATGAACCAATGAATATTTAAATAAGCAGAAAACGTTCAGACAAAACGCTTGACAACAGCTACTTGCTGTTTTGGCATTCATTCCGTCACTCCAAGTAAACAATTTCCTCCCCCCCCCCCTCCCC
>CABFOW010007929.1:0-20806 GCA_902141385.1 Timema californicum | reverse complement strand
TAGATAAGATGTAATGAGATGGACTGGATAGAGCTAGCTCAAGATAGAGATAGGATGTACTGAGGTTTCAAGATATAGATAATGATGTAATGAGGTGGACAGGATAGAGCTAGATCAAGATAAATACATGGTGTAATGAGGTGGACTGGATAGAACTAGCTCAAGATAGGGATATGTGGCGTACTTTTGTAAGTGCGTAAATTAACTTTCTAGTTCCTAGTGCCATAGAGTAAGTAAGTAAGTATTTAAAGTTAAATTTCCATACACACTGGGTATATCTCTCAACACACGAATTAATAACTAGCCTATTACTAGAATAAACACATTACTTAGTACCCCGGCCAATAATCTACCAATGATAAATCTTCGATCAAGCCGGGAATAGAACCAGAGACTCAGTTGAAACACTTACTACTTACTGGTCCAAGGCTACAAACTTTAGCCTGTTAATTCACCTAGGATTCAAACTGTGACCTGATTACCAATGGTAGTAAAGTATAACACGTGGAAAACGCCGAGGCTTTAGAGCTCTACTAAGGACCACTACATCACTGCTGCGGATGGCCGGTTTATTCAACCGAAAGTTTATTATGTTATGATAAATTGTTTTCCCACATAAAACTTATTTTCTAATATTTTATATTATCAAGGCAAGTAAAAAAGACTATCTATCTATTTTAAATGTTGTTAATTGTTTTTCCTACTGAAGATGAAATTTTACCTTCTCGCGACACCTCGAAGAAAGGAAGTGGTGTAATAGTCAAAAATATTGAATTCAAAATGTTGATGTATGTCGACGTTTTATTACCCCTCTGAAACAGAAAAAGTTGTTTTAGTGGTACATTCCGTCAGTTTCTCTGAGTAGAGCCTAAACCATTTTACTGATCGTGCTAAAACTTGGTATCTAGGACTTTCATAAGTTTCCCTAGAGGAAACTTTGGAATCATAATTAGAAATCAAGCCCTAAAATTAACAGTAGTTTTCTTGAGTGGGAAAATAGAAAAAAGCTATTATCTAGAAATCGACTTTAATGATTTTGATTAACATTTTTATCAAGGCACTATTTAACACTAAACACAAACTGGCACCCTTTCATTTTTCCGGGAAATTAGTGTTTATCTTTGTTTATCTTCAATATTATCAAATCTCCGCAGCTCTTTGAAATACGAAATATTTATAATTGAAAAGTTGTAGCAACGTCACAAATTCCTTTTTTTAAATTAAAATATACGTTTATAAAACCAATATCTTCCAATAAATTAAAATATATATATTTTTAAATGGAGGTTTGTAGAATGGCCAGTTTATTGTGATTCTTTTTGGTGGAATGTGATGCTCTTTTCCCATTATGCTTCCGCTACAAGCTTCCCATTATCTCACGAGGCTTAAGAAAATATATCAAATTTGAGGTAAAGTAGCCAGAAATTGTAATTAAAATATCTAAAGGGTAGTATATATGTGTGTATATACTCGCACACGATTGCAATATTACCTACGGACGCATATATTACATACTTGGTAGCCATAATAATATATTTGTTGAAATAGTATAAGAAATAAAAAATATAGGTGTAAATAAATAGGGTAAAATAAACCTATCCGTGTTTTATTTAATGTAAAAGAGTAAGTCTACATGGTAGCATGCTTAATAGCTTACATAGTAGCTCGCATATCAGCCTATATAGTTGCCTTCATAGTAGCCTACATAGTTGCTCGCATATTAGCCTATATAGTAGCTCGCATATCTGCCTATATAGTTGCCTGCATAGTAGCCTACATACTAGCTCGCATATTAACCTATATAGTAGCTCGCATATCAGCCTATATAGTTGCCTGCATAGTAGCCTACATAGTAGCTCACATATTAGCCTATATAGTAGCTTGCATATTAGCCTATATAGTAGCTTGCATATCAGCCTATATAGTTGCCTGCATAGTAGCCTACATAGTAGCTCACATATTAACCTATATAGTAGCTCGCATATCAGCCTATATAGTTGCCTGCATAGTTTGTTTTAGTAGACTAATGTAATATCTTTAATTTACTTTTAAACTATGGATCTCATTTGTAAATTTGAAGAAGTAATACAATGTAAGCCATTGGTTGCTCGTATGGTTCTAATTATACTTTAATAGGGGTTTTATGTGCGGTTGCACAAGCTATTTATTACTAAATTATTTTAGCTCTAGTTATATTATAATCTACTATTTTGTATTAGGTTGTTATAATTTATAGGGGTTATGATTCCTAACAGACTAATAATAAATAATGTTGTTAGTGTTAGAAAATGTATCTTCTATAGCCTTCCGGTACATATATTCAATGGCTGGATATAATTTTTTATGGTTCCTCACAAACCCTTTTATGGTAAGGAGTGTAGCACATGATATGCAACTCCTTACTTGATGCCCTAATGTGTGCATATATGAGTCTCTAATCAGAGTAGAGATGTGAGACGGAAAATTTCCCGAGGAAAATTTTTCAAAACGAAATATTTTCTATTAATATGTATGTAAAATAATTTCAACTGATTAAATGGATAATAATAATAGTAATTATTATTATTATTATTATTAAAATTAGTGATGGTGGTGGTGGTGATAGTAGTAGTAGTAGTAGTAGTAGTAGTAGTAGTAGTAGTAGTAGTAAGAAACACCTGTTTCAGTGGCCGCATGGTTCAACGCGCTATGCTAGCAATAGACTAGTCACTAGACTACCTATGACAGGGAGATCGGGATTTAATTCCAGTTGGGTGAAGTGAGGGTGGTTTTCCCTTAATGGTTTTCCATTCTCAATCCACACAAGTACGGGTGCAATTCCTCTACATTCCAACTACGTCATTCTTAATAAATTAGCGTAATTAGTACATAGGTATATAACCAGAACGGGTAGTAAGACATGGTGCTGTAGTGGAGAAACAAATGAATGTGAACCTTTGTAGACGCGTTCTGTTCATAAATCATACTTCAATATTTTACCATCCATAAGTTAACTAAAATAATTTTAAGGTTGGTCCAACATTTGCCCCTCCCCCCTTATTCTCCGTGCTTCCTATCTACTCCTCCCCCACTCACGTCCCCCCTCACCGCTTCTTATAATCCACTCGTCTCTTAACACACTATATTTAACGCATAATAGGCTCTAGGTGCCACCTTTACCATTTAACCCCTCCCCTCAAGCCGCCACTGCAGAAAATTTCCCAGAAAATGTTCATCTCTAAATCAGAGTGTAGACCACGTCAAGTAGGCTACGCAAAGGTTGCTCACACCTCTAGGATATGCTCCTGTGGTCTCGGACAGATCCAAACATTACTTATTATACTGCACAAAAGTTGTAAGGAACTACACGATAGAACTAACCAGTGATGGTTAGTGATCCTCTTGGGTTGATATAGATCTACAAGATATACATGTTGGTCTATCAACTGTTGAACAACTGAACATTAGTTCTCTTAATTCCATAATTTCCAGATTAAAGAAATATCTTACACATCTTAAACCAACTCCTTTTACTATTTCCATTTCCATTGACCTTCAAGAGCTAACAAAGTTAAGCACAAATCATACAACACAAACAGAAGTTGTGTAAAGTATAATACAATATTATGATAGTGAAAGTTAATTGAAGAGGTAACCAGTATTTTAGCATACAAAGAAGTATTTTTAAATGGTAAACAACATATCTAATCACACTGCTCCCTTACGGGGTAGGCAAGAGCTATGCAAAGTAGGTTAAACAACATTATAATAAAGAGAGAAGTTGTTTAAATACTAAATAGGTATACAAAATTGCAACAAAAGGGAAACTTGTTTGAAAAGGAAATAGGATTTCCAGATCTCAGTCTTAAGTGTAGTATAAATATGATAATTTCATAAATCAGTATAGTTAAGCTCCATCCCTTCTTCTATTTTTTTCTCACAACTCTACCACCCTTCCATCTTTACCACACTTATTTTGTTATCTCACATGTGAGTGAACGACAATAATAACAGATTTCTTGTTTGATAAATAATTACCAAACATAGCTTTCTAGTCAACAAACTTGTGTATGGTTAGTCTCAATTGGCACAAGTGCGATGTGAACCAGGTTTGCCAACTGATAAATCTTGGAAAATTATTTTGGAGGTGATAGTTGCAAATGGCTAGCCCAGGATGTTACAATACACTGTATGTTTGCTATCACTTACAGAAATGGGCAACATCAAATCCTCTATATCAACAGAAAAATAGCAAATACAAACTGGCAGAAGATAGTTTATATCAGGCACGAGGGCAGATTTCAAACTTGGATATAGATTACAATGATGATATGTTCAAACAAACTCTCATTATCAATGAAGGCATGATCTTAGGTTACTTAACTTCTTTTAAATGTCCTTCCTGATTCACAACAAAACCATGAGAGTAAAATGGTTAGTTAAATTTTGAGATGGATCTACTAGAACATAAAACGCTTAACTGATTCCATTCAATAAAATGAGCAATGTTTGGTCCGGACAAAATAAAAATTTGAGAAGATTACTGAAGAAACATAAACCAGCAAAATAAAAATTTGAGAAGATTACTGAAGAAACATAAACCAGCAAAATAAAAATACATTCAATAAAATGAATCAAGTCCAGATCAAATACATTTTTTTGACAATATTACTAAAGCAGATTTTTATGGTGAAGTGGAATATTATTATATATGCTTCAAGTGTAACGGTGAACATTTCTCATTAATATTCTTATGACCAAAATAAGGCAGAGAAATATAACTGCTCTTGAAATGGTATGATCGTGTATTGCTGCCACATTGTTAACAGGAGAAAGAATAGCTCACTCGGTGATTACATTACCTGTACATTACTACAATCTTGCAGCATTTAATGAGGATCGATAAGGAAAATTTTATTTGAGAAGTTCCAGTTCGTTTCCTGGGATGAGTGGACAATGCCTCATTGAGCTACCTCTAATCTTGATCACACAGTGAAAGATAATAGATGCACTATCATTAAAATTGGAGGAATTACGCTAGTAATGCCTGGACATTTTTGTCAAACGTTTTCAGTTATTTTACGCGAAATAGAACTTATAAACTGCATGTTTGCTTCGAAGCTTCATCTACCTTGACAACTTTTCAGTGGGTGACCTGGCGGTCTAGGGGTAAGGTGTCTGACTTCTATGCTGGAGGCCGGGGTTCAATCCTCGGTCCTGGCACAGATTTATCTGATTACCAAACCCTTCCTTCACCTCTGACAAGACATCTTGTGAATGTGGGGAATGCCAGGCCTCCACCGTGGTTCGGATTCCACGTTAAACTGTAGGTCCTCCATTTCATCTCACAATAACCCTACCATTACACATTAGCGTAAGTGCGTATAACCCGAACGGGTAGTAAGACGCGGTGCTAATAATAATAATAATAATAATAATAATAATATTAATAATAATAATAACTTTTCAGTGAATCAGACTTTAATCAAACACAAGAGCGCATTTAAATAATTAAGCTACTGCTCCTAAATTACAAATAGCCTGCTGAAATTGGTAAATAGAACCATGTATTTTAAATTCAATATTGAACTATCTCAATGAACAAATTTCTAAAAACGAGTTGGAACACTAGAAGAGCCAATAGGAGCAACATTTTAAAATTTTGCACATCTCTTGTATGATCACAGGTGACTTGGTGCCGAAGTATGATGGACTCAATACCACAAACAAAATATTTGTTTATCTTATCAATTGATTCTTAATTGATATAATACAACTCAACTCATATAGTACATCATCATATTTTATTAGTTCTCTGGAGCTACTATGTTAACCACTACTTAATCTGGGATTTAAGATAGGTGCACCGATCATATCTTTCAAAATTGTTATAAACAGCCAATACTCTATAATGTAATATCATTGGCTGCAAAATATCCTATGCTATATGACTTTGAAGCCACCATACCTATCCATGCAAGCGGAAAACATGTATCCACTCATTCCAAGAATTCATCCGAGACTATCACCTAAACCTGCAAATACCATGATGGTTGCTATCAAGAATATTAAAAAACCTCTTTATCCTGTCCCAAATGTTATATTTATCAATCTATAAAATGAAGAGTTTGTTTGTGTATCTGTCAAGAGCATTTCACGATATCTACCGCACTCAGAAATCTGAAATGTAGAAATTATTAGCCGCTGTGCACCTCAAAGCAGGAATTTTATAATTAGGATTAGATTTCTTTTAAATTAATTAGAAATTGTGACGGAAGATTTTTTTTTCTGTTTGTTTAAAGCATAGAAAGGCGTTGTCAGGGGTAAACATGCAATACATTGCGCGGTTACCCAGAGCAACGTCAGGTACTTCTGCTCGTATTGAATATAAATAAACACATATAACATTGACGTTTCAATGTGATCTATTGAACTAAAAATATGGCCGCTAGCTTACCTTGGTCAACGTCCGATACTTGCAGCCGGTATATAATAAAACTAATTTAAAAATTACCAGGAAGAATTTTAGCAACGTGCATTTGAGGTAAACCAAATATATTTCAATGGGTTTAAAGAACATGTTTATAAAGAAGTTTCTCTCGACACAACAGCATTGTCAAACTACTAATGAGGTTCCATGCCTTGCTGCGACTGTACTGGTCTAATGGTGCTAACAAGAACACATCCGCCGAGAGGCAGGAAAGGGGAGTAATTGCCCAGGTCCCATAGCTACACCTACTTAATACATAGAGGATTTTATATAAACGGGAGAAAAAAACCATAAGATATAGTTTAGTTCTCAAGCTAGCCTGTTTTATTATAACTTAAACATATTTTTAATTAGTTTATTTTTACAGATAGCTACTAAGAATTTACAATATATTTCAGCCTGTTTTTGTTTCACTAAAGTTTGTGTGTTTGTCACTCTGGTATCTAGAAACAACAGATTTTTTATCGTATAATGTGTTAGTGGATATAGTCAAAAAGTGCTGCAATGTATTCTTTTGTTGAAATTAACTAACGCTTTAGGAAGAGAGAGAAATCAATTTTATTTTTTTATTATAAATAATTAAAAGTAGCTTGGAACCCTAAAAAATAACAGATTAACTAAATATATATAATATTTTTTATATACTCTTCTAATATTCTTAAAAATTCTATTGAAATTGTTGTAACCCCTCCTGAAGTAAATTACTTATAAAATAATCTTCTATTCAACCACATTTTTACTTACCTACTTACTCTATGGCATTAAAAACTCGATAGTTCATTGCCACACTTACAAAAGTACGCCACCTATCCCTACCTTGATCTGGTTATTTCCAGTCTACCTCATTCCATCGTATCTCTTTCAGATTCATCATAATATGAATCTCCCATTTGCGTTTAGGTATTCCAAATGGTATCTTCTTAAGGGGTTTGCCAATCACTACTCTGGACCTGGTTTTAGCTTCTTCCCTTAGCGTGGCATGTCCAGCCCACCATGATCTACGAAACGGGATTATCCTAACAATATAATGTGATAAGTGCAGGTTATGTTGTAAGGGTTCTCTCCCCCTCACTGCTCCACATCATATAACGAGATTCGAATCTCTGTTCCTAAACAATATTTATAAACCTGCCCGGCTGGCGCCAGTGAAGAAACATCCGGGTTTACTCTCGGGCTTCTGGGTACCTGAACTTGCCACGGTTGAAAAGAGGGGTTTTCTGTCAATTCTGAGGCATCTACCTCGACAGTAACATTTTCAAAACTATGGATAGCAAGGCACACCCAACTGTTAAATATACAAATAAATGTATATTGACATATTTATTAGAGGTGGCTATAAACCAGAATACACAAATATACCTTCTTAATAACTAACATAGTCATAAATAATGAACGTTTAAAAAACACATCAAAAAATATCAATGCTATAGAAAAATACGCTAAAATATCCTTTTGATCAAGCTTACAGTATTTACTGTGTATAGGCTTATAGTCCATATATTAACAGTGGCTGATATTCAAACGGCTCTAGCCAACAATGTAATATAAAGTTAGTTTACTGACACAATGCTTGTGTTCCTGGTGTGAGAGGCGGAGAACTTCCTCAAAACCAAAGAGTTCTGTGGTCTGATTGAAGAAAAAAACTTAGTAGAGATTGCCTTCCATCCCGTTAGTTCAGTGAAGTTGAGATGGTCGGCCACCAAATGTTGTTAGTTCACCACGTGGCACTTCTCCTCGTTCTCTAGAGACTGAGAAATTGAGCTTTCCCTCATTCTCACTCACTGGAGCACTAACACAGGCGAATTTGTGTATTGAGGGCTGGACAAGTTTCCCTCTTTAGACACATTGTATTTCACTTTTGTTCACACTTTCCATAAGTCTACCTCTCTGCTCACCAGTCCCCCGAAACAAAAAAACAAATCCCTTTCCGGAATAGCTCACTTCCCGAAACTATTCACACAAAAAAATCCCTAGCACCCTTTTATTCTTATCCTTGAATATCTAACAAAATAAAGAATGCACATTTTAATAGATCGGGAATTTAAGACAAACATAATCCTAATCTATATAAAATATTATAACAATTACCTTTAAACACATACTGATAATAAAACCAAATTACAATTTAAAAAAACATATAAAAATACCGCAACACTTTGGCAAGCCTGAAATTCTATAGAGCTAAACGGCACTAAGCGGACTAGAAGGGGGAGTAGGGGGAAACAAAACCCACCAAAGAAACCGGCTCATGCCATCTATGAGCTAAATATGAAATTAACAGCACGATCCTCGAACTAATCATGGCGGCCACGTGTTAGACCACATCCAAACGCAGATATCACTGGTCCTTTCAATGTAACTAATAAACATGTAACCTTCTCCAGTCACCAGTAGCCTCAATCCATTTCGGACCAAATATCTTCCTAAGCCCATTGTTTTATAATGCCTTTACTTTGTTTTCGTCATGTAAGGTAAGATACCACGTTTCAACCCTATCGAGAGCAACCGGCCAAATAGTTTAGTATATTCAGAGTTTTACACTGCTTGACAGCAGGCAAGACTTTAGAAACTTAATGGCTGAGTTACAATAGTATTCTTTTCATAAGTTCTACTCTAATATGGTTATTGCTAGTTAAAATTGTTCCTAAATAATTAAACTCACACTAATCGACCACACAAAGAAAAAGAGAAAAACTGTAGCTCAAATGAAATTTTCATATATGTATACCATAGATTTGGATCTTTCTGTGATTGAATATTTATAGCTATCGGCAATTACTATTATTTGTATATAATGACATATCACAAAAAATATCAAATTAATAGCAAAACTTATTTTAAACGAAATTTAGTCACACATTGTGTTGTGACAATAAACGACTTTGTAAAATAGAGGAACTACGTTTGCATTTGAGTTAAATGTGAATTAAACATTTTATAGTATTTATTTACTCATAAATAATGTTTTGTAATCATAAACATTTAATATCTCAGTATTATATTATATTATATTATATCTGACGTTTTATGAACCCCTTAACTAAAAAATGTGGGTTTTAATATTCTGTCTGTATGAATTTGACAAACACCTGGATCAAGAAACGGAAAACATAATTGTACACATGGAAGATTCCAGGAGACAACAGCAGGTACCAACTAGACCAGTGGCTCTTAACCTTTCATTACTCGTGGACTCCTTGATAGCTCACAGTTTTATCGCGGCACCCTAGTTTCTACTAACATATTAATCACTAGGATTTATTACAAAATAATGGATTTATTTACTTATAATAACAAACAAATAACAAGGCATAAATTAACTTAACTAAAGGTATTTACTAGGACTTATATCTGTTGTTGATCAATTTCCACTAATGGTTCTATTTTGGTTTCAATTGTATTACTTAAAGCTATTTGCATGGAGGAGTCGACTCGGAGTCGATTTCGCTGCTTCGTTTTAATATTTATCATTATGGAAAGTCCCCTTTCACATAAATAAGTAGAAAGAAACAAATAGCAGCAAATTTTGAATGGCCATGGTAAACAGATGGGGATTATTAGTACTAACCGTGATTTCTATTATCTGTGCTTCTCCTCACCACCACTACCCCGGGAAATCGAGAGTCTACTGTACTTACATGCATGCTTACGATCATCGAATTCTTTCTTTCAAAACATACAATTTAAGATAATTGGCTTCAATAATAAGCAAATAACATTTTGAATTATTTTTTCGAGGCCCCCACAAATCCTTTCGCTGCCTCCCAGTTAATAATTGCTGAACTAGACTACATCCTTGTCAAACAGCGATTCAGGAATGGGATGAAGGATGGGAAGATATTGCAGAGAGATGACATTGACTTCGAACACAATTTGCTGATGACATACATTTAAATAAGACTAGATAGGATAAGGAATACGAGTAAAAGAAAACCGAGGTTGGACTTATAAAGTTTAAGAAGCGATAGTGACATTGTGATAAATTCAATGGAACTAAAGTTAAGTGAAGGGAGAGAAGAGAGGATAGGTGGGTCAGTGTCAAGAATATTTTTTTGAGGGTGCTGAATGACAATGTTGAAAAAGTAAAGAGGACTGTATGAAAGGCCCAGATAACAATATAAATGCTTTAGAAAATGGAAGAGAAAAGTAAATGGAAAAACGTTGACAAAGAAGAATAAATTACGTAGCCATATTGGGATAGGAAGAGGGTCATCAACACAGTAAAATACGCAAATGATCTAGCAATGCCGCAAAAAATGAAGAATAGTTGCAAGAAATGACGGGCAGCTTGTGGAAACAGAGAGAATATATTGTATGGAGATCAACAATTAGAAGTTAAAAGTGATGGGGATTTCAAAAAATAAAATGTGTATTAAAATCAAAATTATAAATCAGGAGTTGGAAAGCCTAAGTCAGCTCAATGACTTGGAGAGTCAGCTGACAAAGGATGCTTACTGCACCAAGAACATTAAGTTGAGGATCGCCATGGCCAAGGAAACTTGCTGCTGACCAAAAAGTTGATTTTGGAACTGAGGAAGAAACATATGAAATGCCACATCTGGAGAATCTTGCTGTAAGGAGCAGAAGCTTGGGCTCCAAGGAAGATGTAAAATAAATGCTTGGAGAACTTTGAAATGTGGTGCTGGGAAAGATTTCAGATCAGATAGACAGATAGGGTAACAAACGAACAAGTCCTACAAAGATTGGACGATAATAGAACCATTTTGGATATGATTCCTCAGTAAAAAGTAAACTGAATTGGATACAGCTTTAGGAGAAACTGTCTTGTGCACGATATTGTAGAAGGCAAGGATGAGAGAAAGATGAGCTTAGGAAGTAGGACAATTCAAATATTGGAGGACTTAAAGGTAGAATACAATTCTGGAAGCTAAAGGAGGAGGTAGAAGACAGGGCACATTGGCGGTCGAGGTTCACTGACAAAAGAAATACACCCGTTGTAAGACAAAACACCAAATAATAATTTTAAATATCTGTGTGTATATCCTGTATACCCTAAAAGGTAGCAGTATTATCCTGAATTATTACAGTATGGTCCTATCTTAATTATAAGATGTACCATAGTGCAGCGATTCTGAACCAATGGGCTGCGGCCCTCTGGGGGCCACGAAAGGTTTTGTAAGGGTCTCGAAAATATAATTTAAAATGTTATTTGCTTATTACTGAAGGCAATTATCTTAAATTTTACGTTTTTTAAGAAAGAATTCGATTATTGTAAGCATTTAAGTACAGTAGACTCTTGATTTTTCGGGGTAGTGGAGGTGAAGGGAATCGCGGATAGTAAAAATCACGGATAATACTAATAATCCCAATCTGTTTATCATCACCATTCAAAATATTCTGCCCTTTGTTTATACTTATTTATGTGAAAAGTGACTTTCCACAATGATAAATTTTTAAACAAAGCAGCGAAATCTACTCCGAATCGACTTCTCCATGCGAATAGCATTACGTAATACAATTGAAACCAAAATAGAACAATTGGTGGAAAGGGATCAACAACAGAGAAAGGTCCCACTAAATACTTTTTTTTAGTTAATTTCTGTTTTTGTTTGTTATTATAATCAGTCAATAAATCCGTTATTCTAGAATAAATATTGTTTTTCTACTACTTGCTTCCTGTTTCGGTGAATCGGGAGGTGCGTCATCCAGGCCCAGGTCGAGAAGTCGCTGCTGTAGTTTTATACTTGAGAGGCATTTGGTATGCGTCCTTCTGGGATCCGAGAGGGTCAGACAAATGATATGGTGGAGGTGGAGGAGAGAGGGGTCGTACGTAACTGATAGGTGGGTTGCGGGAGAATGTTGGGGAATGGGGCGGATGGATATTGTAATGGGGCAGGGGTGAGAAGAGCTTTAAATATATTGTAATGTTCCTGGCTTTGCGGCGTAGTCCTCCCTTACTATGGTGGTACTGTAAAAGCCTTGGAGGAGGGGTCATGAGGAGAGAGTGGAAAGTCGAGAAGGAGTTGGCAGCCCGAGTGGTTGTTGAGCGCTGAACGGGTGGGGAAGAAGGAGTTGGCAGCCCGAATGGATTTTGAGTGCTTTGAAGATCGGAAGGGTAGTTTTCAAAAATTGAAACCAGTCGAATAAATGGCTTCCCAAAGCCTCGAGAGGGTTGGATGAGATCTAATGCCATTTATTTCTATATTTTTTTTCATTGTCCCCTTACATTGAAAATATTCATCAGCTGGGCCCAACCCTCCTCCTCAGTCTTATTCTCTAAACTTATGCTAAAATTTATATCTTAACCCTCTTATAATTACTCTGACTAAAGCTACTACATTATTTTTGCACATTTTTACATTGAATGGTTTTTGGTTGTCTTTTTTTTTGGCGAGGTATTGGCTTAATCAAGCCCTTTGTCTTGGTGCGATCTCTTAGAGTTTTTAGAACTAGTGGACTGGTGCGCTGGGTTTCTCGGGGAGGATCGTGACCCGTCTAACGGACCGTGCGGGGGATGGTGGGGGCTCGAGGGGAAAGGGGGTAGGGGTGACGTAGTGCGTGCGCTTGCCGCTAGATCGCTCCGCCTCCCTTCCAAGGGATGCTCTCGGTCTCGGAACGGTCACTAGAGGTCGCACAACAATCTTAATGATTAATATGTTAGTTTTAGGCTATTTAAGAGGTCGCGAGCAGTAAAAGATTAACCACTGCCATAGTGTATCTCGTAGAGATAAGCTTGCTACCTTTATGGGTAAATTAAGTATACCTAAGAACGAGGCTGAAACAGTTTGTATGGATTTCTTTCAAACTTAATATCTAATGTATTATGATCATAGCTCGAGACAAAATCGTGATTTTAGTTTTATCTCTAACACGAGTGTGATTTAATGACTAGACCTGATAATATTTTACATTTAATATTATTAAATATATTTCTTAAATTTTTGTTTAACAATGGTTTAGTAAAGTGTTTTACATGATAAATAAGACTAAAACGTACCATAGTTTATCTACTAGAAGCCGGGAACTCAAACGTATGGCTTGGGTAGAAGTAAAGTCGATAATAGTGGTTATTAGGTCAAATATGATATATTGGTTTTTCTAAAAAATTGTTATTTAATGGTGTCAAATTCAATTATTTGAAAACTTACAACCTAACTATAGAAATCAAGCCGTGACCTTTGAGTCTAGGCGCCAAAGATTTACCACTAGGCCATCATTGTATGTTTAGTATCCAGAACCACTTTTCACCAACGTATGCTAATGAGTGGTAAATGGTGAAAATATCGGCCCCTCAGAGCTATCCACCATAGGAGGCCACACACACGTGTTCTTTGCCACGAGCCACGATTGAATTAGATACACTCTTTCCTGTGGAGTGTCGTTTCCTCTACTGCTGAGGTTGCAACAATCCTCGCCATGCCACGTGCTTTTCCCTGAACTGTGTTTATTTTGTGATAGTTTTAGTTTATACTATACCTAGAAGTGTTTGGTTGATGACCCATAACTGAAATTGGTCACGTTAGTAAATAGTTTTTAAACGAATTTATAAATAAGTCGCACCTGGCATTATGAAAAGTGAAGTATATAAAGTATGTGAATATAAATTTAAAAATATACTGGATATGACCCCCTGGTAGAATTTTAACGCAAAGTAGACCCAAAATACATTCAAGATTTTGTATAAAAAGAGTTTATAGTGAATGAGGGGCTTTTTTTTTTTTCTCTAGCTACATCTTTTGCCAGAAACCTCGTATTTTCCTGTTGCTGTTAACAGCAGACATTCCCAATTCCAGATGTATACATGACAACGTGCCATTTCAGATGACATGATAAATGACAGTTCTTGTCCATACATACACAGTCTTTCCTTTGGTAAAAAAATTTCACGTCCAATCACAGGAGACTTTTTGATAAATGTAGGCGATGTATGTTTCTTCCCAGCCGCCGTTCTTTCGCGAGCTGCACAGTCCATTGTGGAGCAATACTAACCAATACCAATACCAAGTACACTCGGATACGAGATGGTAGAGTCCAAAGGTGCCGGGTTTGATAACTTCATACATTACAGGTCGTCATTTTTCCCTTAGTTAAATTTTACCCCTTATAACTCGTGAAATTAAATTATTAGAAATCATTGAATCAGTATGTATAGCTTATAATTATATACTTGTTAAAACTATGCGATCAAATGTTGATGTTTGAATTGTTTAAAACGTAGTGCTGCAACTCTCCAACACAAGAGCTCCGAGCAGCCTGTCAATAGGCCTAGCTGGTGTGCCATTGCAACTCTCCAGTACAAGAGCTCCGAGCAGCCTGTCTATAGGCTCAGCTGGTGTGCCATGGCAACTCTCCAGTACAAGAGCTCCGAGCAGCCTGTCTATAGGCTCAGCTGGTGTGCCATGGCAACTCTCCAGTACAAGAGCTCCGAGCAGCCTGTCTATAGGCTCAGCTGGTGTGCCATGGCAACTCTCCAGTACAAGTGCTCCGAGCAGCCTGTCTATAGGCTCAGCTGGATTGTCATGGCAACTCTCCTGTACAAGAGCTCCGAGCAACCTGTCTATAAGCTCAGCTGGTGTGCCATGGCAACACTCCAACACAAGAGCTCCGAGCAGCCTGTCTATAGGCTCAGCTGGATTGCCATGGCAACTCTCCAGTACAAGAGCTCCGAGCAGCCTGTCTATAGGCTCAGCTGTGTGTGCCATTGCAACTCTCCAGTACAAGAGCTCCGAGCAGCCTGTCTATAGGCTCAGCTGGATTGCCATGGCAACTATCCAGTACAAGAGCTCCGAGCAGCCTGTCTATAGGCTCAGCTGGTGTGCCATGGCAACTCTCCAGTACAAGAGCTACGAGCAGCCTCTCTATAGGCTCAGCTGGTGTGCCATTGCAACTCTCCAGTACAAGAGCTCCGAGCAACCTGTCTATAGACTCAGCTGGATTGCCATGGCAACTCTCCAGTACAAGAGCTCCGAGCAGCCTGTCTATAGGCTCAGCTGGTGTGCCATGGCTACGAGCTAGTACAAGAGCTCCGAGAAGCTTGTCTATAGGCTCAGCTTGCGTGCCATGGCAACTCTCCAGTACAAGAGCTCCGAGCAGCCTGTCTATAGGCTCAGCTGGTGTGCCATTGCAACTCTCCAACACAAAAGCTCCGAGAAGTCTGTCTATAGGCTCATCTGGTGTGCCATGGCTACGAGCTAGTACAAGAGCTCTGAGCAGCCTGTCTATAGGCTCAGCTGATGTGCCATGGCAACTCTCCAACACAAAAGCTCAGGGCAGCCTGTCTATAGGCTCAGCTGGTGTGCCATTGCAACCCTCCAGTACAAGAGCTCCGAGCAGCTTCTCTATAGGCTAAGCTGGTGTGCCATTGCAACTCTGCAGTACAAGAGTTCAAGCAGCCTATTTATAGGCTCAGCTGGTGTGCCATTTCAACTCTCCAGTACAAGAGCTCTGATCAGCCTGTCTATAGGCTCAGATGGTGTGCCATTGCAACTCTCCAGTACAAGAATTCAAGTAGCCTGTCTATAGGCTCAGCTGGTGTGCCATGACAAACCTCCATTACAAGAGCTCCGAGCAACCTGTCTATAAGCTCAGCTGGTGTGCCATGGCAACTCTCCAACACAAAAGCTCCGAGAAGTCTGTCTATAGGCTCAGCTGGTGTGCCATGGTCAACTCTCCAGTACAAGAGCTCTGAGCAGCCTGTCTATAGGCTCAGTTGGCGTGCCATGGCAACTCTCCAGTACAAGAGCTCCGAGCAGCCTGTCTATAGGCTCAGCTGGCGTGCCATGGCAACTCTATAGGCTCAGCTGGCGTGCCATGGCTACGAGCCAGCAGCGCCAATTGCTCGTCAGCGAGGAAGTCATTGCTACAGCAGGTCACACACATACTACACACCTAAATTAGCTTCATTTCTGAATGAGTTAATAAAGCGGGGCTCAGATGACTTGTCAATGCCATCGTGTGGGGGGAGCTTATTACCCAGACAGGGGTGGTAACAAGCCGCGCCAAGAGGCCGATACGTTAACTAGGATATTAGAGATGAATCTTTTCCCTCGAGTAGGGAGATGTGAACAATAAGTTCTTATTTTCTGGTAATAGGTCTCACTTGGAAACATATTTATTTGATCATTTAAGAAAGAACTGACTCATACGACTAATTATTTTATTGTATCAAAACAGTGCTGGTAACAACTGAATTGGTGGTCACGTGGACAATGACGTCTGCCGACTATATGGACGTCAGGGCTCTAATTTCAGCCGAGTGTGCTATTAAATATATATCCTTATTTTGAATAAAAAAAGAAAGGGAAAAAAACGTTGAGTCAACGATATATTTGTGTGGACAGGTGTGAAAATAAAACACTTCCTATTAGCCTCATCCTTTACATTTCAATTTGTAGTGTTAACATGACAGAACAATCCCTTTTACAGTCAGTTTGTAGTGCTAACATGCCAGAACAATCCTCACCTTATGAAGTAAGTTTGTAGTGCTAACATGCTAGAAAATTCCTTACCCTCTACAGTCATTTAGTAGCGCTAACATGCCAGAACAATCCTCACCTTATGAAGTAAGTTTGTAGTGCTGACATGCTAGAACAATCCTTAACTTGTACAATAAGTTTTTAGTGTTAACATGCCAGAACAATCCTCAACTTATGAAGTAAGCTTGTAGTGTTAACATGCCAGATAAATCCTCACCTTGTATTCAGGTTGTAATGCAAACATTATCGATTACCTCCTGTGTTACAGTTTGGTTTTGTATCTGATAAATGATAAGATATTCAATAAGCTTTTTCTCTGATCATGCAGCTGAATTTCCCATACACCTGCAGCTTACATGTGATAAAATACCTTATTACCTGATCCCTTGTAACCCCAGCTTACATGTGCTACAATATCTTTGTACTTACTTCAGAATACATGCTAATCCGAGGTTGTGTATATTTCCTTGTACATGGAGGAATAAAAAATATTATGTATTGGTCAACTAAACATTCTGAGTGAGATATATTAGTTTGAGCACCCTTGAATATGAAGTAGCACCCACATTGCATTTTGCACGGAGGAGTAAGCTCGAACAAATTAACCAAATTGTGTTGTTAATCTTAATATGTTGATCTCTTTGGAACCACTTTAAGCAATCACATTTCATTGACAGCTACTATACAATAAACTGACAATAAATTGCTTTTTTTTTAAATCCTTTTGTGTATATACTAATGTTATATTTAATTATTTTTATCATTATTTATAATTATTTTTAAATTATGGTTCTTGGGTTTACAATCAAAATAGTTTAAACAGACATACATCAATTCCGAAAATATTGATTCAGAGTTCAGATATTAAATTAAATTTTTCATTTCCCTATAAAGTTTGCCAATACTGGCCTAATGCACAGGAGATGGTATTTTTTTAGAGATAATTTTTATATTAATTCTAGAAAAATTTGTGTATTTCTTCATAATTCCCTTTGGTCATTAGATAATTAAAAAATACATGTAGAATAACTCTAATTTGACTTTAAGTGTAATAAACAAAATATTTAAACTTTCTTGCGAGTGATTTTCCAAGAAAACGAATCACCTGAGAAGATTTTAAAGTAAGAACTTTTATGATCCTATAAAACAATTTAAACACCCACCATTTTTGCGCAAAACTTCCAAAAGTGTCCTCAGCAACACAATTACCTCAACATACTTGCTTTTTTAATAATATTTTCTATTCTCTTGTCTTAATTGCTTGTATGGAAAAGGTCACATTAAATATAGCCGTAGTGGAATTTCTTTGTCACCTATTAAACAAATTAAACTGGTTTTAATACCGACATAGCTAACATATTTATATACTTGTGAGTGCTAAATAGCATAAAGGCTACAATTAATTAACATCAAATCTATGTTTTCAGGTGATGGCATGAAGAAAAATGAGAAAACTTAATAGACAGCTATGCTAAGTATCAGCTGACTGAAAATATGCTAAAAGTATTGATCGCTACAAAACTTGGTCATTGGTCCAGCAAATTGATTTTTTATGCCTTTACTACAATTTGCAATAACAGAATTTAACATATCCATGGTAGATTACGTGTTGGATTCCCCAGATGAGTCTGACAACCAGGGGGATTTGTTTGTGACTATAAATGGAGCAGATGAACATGGAGTCCTTCCACAAGCAGGATAGATCCCCCCCCCCCTAACCTTGGCCTGCACAGGAGCTTTTCTGCATATCAGCATATGCCATCCACAGCAACAAATAGACAAGTAAAACACCACGAAGAAACGTCTTCCCAGCCATCCTCAGTATAAAAGGTATTGGCCAATTTAGAAAACAGAAATGCCGATAAACAGTATTCATACAAAGGTATATATATATATTTTTTTGAATATGCTAAAACTGTTGAGAAATTCTCACCAAGGAGGTATACAACAGTAACGTTTAAAATTGCCCAGCTATTAATAGTGGAATAGCTAGCGGAATAAACTGATGATGCTTCTAAAACCTCTATTCACAGTGATACCTCAATTCCGGGATCTTCAAATTATTCATCGGGTTTATGCTTCATAGCTTGAGGCTTTGCTAAAACCAAGTCATGTCGTGATATTCTTGAAGGCACTGAGCTGCAAACTGATCGCTTTGGAGAGTGCGATATTTATTGCCACCGCACACGACACCAACACCACCGCGTTGGTGCTATGGTTTTTGGAGAGATGCACAAGTGCGAAATGGTTCCTTAAATCATTTGGATTTTGGTTGTAGATTCGTAAGAAAGGAAGATTGGTTCCCAAATAACCAGAAATCGTTTGAACATTGGGGATGTCTAAAAGATATTTAGATAACATTTGGATGTTAACTAAAGACACTTTCTCGAAGCTATTTTTTTACACAACATTAACAAAATAATATAACCTAGGTTATAAGTACCATATCTTTAAGATATATGAAGTAATTTGATAATGGGATTTGTGTGAATACAAATTAGACTTTGAACTCATCAATCAAAATGTGGGTGGATACAGAGTACCCATGCACCCCTTTGCTCTTGCTGCACCACTGGCTTAGTTTGACAGAAGTGTTGAATAATAACTTACGAAGAAAATTCTCTACGCACACTTACGATCTTAATATTATCAGCAAATAGTCACGTTCTTACCTTATTTACACACGCACGAAGTATCTTTACTAGGATTTAAAATGTTAAATGTCTTCAGGTGCATTGACTCGTAGTACAACAGCCAATGAATTCTCGAGTTTTGACAATGCTACTTTATGTATCAAATTTGAGCTTTTTTTACTACCAACATAAAAGCTTTGTACCACCATATATTTTTATAAATTAGCATATTATTATCCTAGCACATGAGAAATTGTTGGGAAGTCCCTGTCCAACCGAGTCACAAGATTATAACAAAGTTTTATCAAAATCGAAACCAGTAAAACCACTTTTTTTTTCAGGAAAATTTCTTAGTAATGGACACCTACTGAGATTTTTAAAATGTCCGTTACTAAGAAATTTCAGTTATTTTGATTTTTTATGCTGTATGCAAATAGTTTATGCTTTATGAACTTCCATAATCTACACACGGATTAAAAATAATTACTTAATTGTGAATGATTGTATTTAATGCAAGCATGACTAAAGAACTAATAAATACCGTACGTAGTTTACTGAGTAATCTGTATAAAATACAATACCAAAATAAAATAAAATGAAACCTACCCAAAAGATAAAATAAAGAAATACCGATACAATAACCACACTGTTGTAAAACATTAAACTTACCGGAATGACCAAAATATAGGACTCCTCTACTCGCCTTAGAACATTATAGACTTTTATGTATTATACTAAAAGTTTTTATTTATCATTACTTTAAAATAAACCAGTTTTTTCCATAGTTGAGATCAAAAAGTTAGACACAATTTCAAATATAAGCCTTTTATTTAAATAAAATAAACATTTCTGTTTGTTTTCTGTGTAATTTTGAATTATATTTTCAGATGCATTCCTGCGTCCGATTTAACTTTCTCATATCAAAATAAATTATTGTAATCATGAAAAATTTTAATCTTGAGATTATGATGAATCTATACGTTTTATGAGTGTCCGAACTAAAAAAAGTGGATTTTACAATTCTGTCTGTTACCATTTCTCTGTCTAGTTACGAATATGAAACTGTTTGAAAGATTCTGGTCAAACTTGATATTTAGATGTTATAGAAATATAGCTCAGAAAGTCTTTTCGATTTTGACCCTAGCCCACAGACAAGGAAATAACAGATACCCAGCCTTATGAGAAATTTGTTGCACCCCTCGACTCAGGTAGAACTTAAAATATCCAGTGATAACAGCGCTTCCAAGTGAGAATTCTTTGAAACAACT
>CABFOW010007928.1:0-20808 GCA_902141385.1 Timema californicum | reverse complement strand
ACGGAGTGTACATTTGAATAATATATTGGCAAAATTAAAATATAGTATTTTATAACTATAATATTATTGAAATAATCTCCTGACTTAAGGTGGTAAGCTGTCTTATGACTTTTTGCCGCTCTTATAGGAGGAATTTCGTTTCTCCTTCACAATATATATAAAAATAATTTTAGAATAAATATAAATAAGTGGAAACTTATCTTTATAATATTATATATCATTTTCCTTCGATCATATATTAATTAAGATTGTACTTATAACTGTGACATACGGAAGCTTGAGTATTTCAAACATACGTTTTTGGATATGATTATTTAAAAACAAATTATTTGCAACAAATTAAATATAATATTAACACTTAATCTGAAAACTCATGAATACAAATACAGTACTTGAAGATTCTTATAATCAGCCCCAAACAAACACACTACGCCTAATTCCATAGCTAAGGGAACTGCAGATCTTATGGAGAAAATATTTAGCTTCACCGTTACCGTTTGCCAAACCATCTATCTTTCGGTTGTTGGAAAGTCAGGGGGGAGGGTTTACTTGGAAATCCCTCATTGTAAACAATGCGGCATGGGAAGGCTGGGGGGATCAATTGACAGGCAAAAACATTTCCTGTCAGTGTACAGCATTTTCTAGAAACACTAACTATTTCCACATTCATATTTTATTTCAAAATTTAGGTTTATTAACCTTTTCTATTCACCACATAATTAAGTTTAAAACTATTTTATGTGTAAAACTTTTTTCCTCATAATTAATATACAAACAAATATATTACAACATGCATTTTATACTAAATGCTATAAATTACATTCTTACTTGTTCTTAATCAGAAAATTAGGAAGGTCGCTATCAATACCCATCAAAGCTTTAATTTTCTTTAGGGTAGGTAATTCATGGTTAAGGTAAAGTGAATGTACCTTTCTGTCAATTGCTGCTTGAGTAAAAGTGTCATATTTATCCAAAGGCTTCCTTTGAGTGCAGTTATTTCATTTTTTGATTGGTGTCAGTAACTTTCCCTTAGTTTTAAATTCTTGTTTAGTAGAGTTTATTAACTTACACAAGGCGGAGATTCCATAATTTGTGTTATATTTTAACTGTTAACAATACACTATTATTCAAATAAATATATTAATATGTATATAAACTATAATTCCACAACCTTCGGCAAAAATAAAAAACACACAACCAACACATACAGATACACACCAAATCTTAAGGTGATCAATAACAAATATTTTTCCACACAGAGTACTAATAAAATATGAGTGTTTTATTTGGTTAATGATTTTGAGCTAGCTATTAGGAACACGAGTCTCAGACTACTGTAACTTTACGACTATGCTGGAGGAAGAAGCACCAATTACTGGCAACAACGACAGCCCAGCATTGGCAAATTTGATATACATTTGAAGGAAGACTGATCAAAGAAAACAAATGAATGACAACGTTGTTGCTCAGTAGTAAGCACGAAGTTTCCTCAGCTATGTAATTAGGTGTACGCGAATCTAAATGGTTGTAATAAAACACACATCTATCAGAGCTTAGATATCCATAATCAACTATTGAAGTATTGTTTATGTATCATATGTGCACGTGAACACCCAATACTTTGATAAAAATTGAGTAATAGTTTACTTTTAACTAACTAAAAACATACATATAATATATTATCCTAAGCTATGGATTTATTTTATGGTGATGACATTATGATGTATGTGTGCTTTGTTGTGTTTCAAGACTTTTAGAACTAAAATCCACATTACTCCAGTAAAAAATAATTAGGTATTTTGGGAGTATCAACATGAAAATATTAGCGTCTTTCCCTAATATTTACAAACTTTCAATAGGTTAACTAAGGCTACAAGTCTATTTAAATGTAACAACTATTCTTTAGTTATTTTATTTTATGATAATATAGAAATAAGGCTAAGAGAGAAGTAAACATTCTCAAGGCAAATATTGGGTTAACTTACTCAAGGCAATGTAACACTGTATAATCAAATAAATAGGGGAGTGACAAATTCAAGGTGGTATACATTTGTACATTTATTTAGAGTAAAAGATAAATAATCAATCTCAAGGAAAGTATTGGTTTAACATAATCAAATCAATAGAGGATTGAAAACAATTTAGGTGTGAGACAATTTTATATATACAGGATATTTCTTAACTCTCTGCCCAAACCGAAGCCACAAACTGTAATAAGAATATAAAGGTAAAATCCTAGCATAAATATTTCCGGAAAAGTCATCTTGCAATACTAAATGTAAGCTGACGTTAGACGCAAAAACGCCGGAAGTAGGCAGCTGTTAATACGAACGTGTACAACAAGTTGCATATCCCTAGGCGGACACATTACAGCAGGTGTTAAAAACTCTTTCCCCAACTTGTCACAAAAGTATTTGTTGGCTGCATTTAACGTGGGTTCACCCTTCAGGAACTTTGCTCACGACCGGGACTTCTGTCCGCCTAGTGATATGCAACTTGTTGTACACATACGTACTTGGAGTTGCGTACTCCCGGCGTTGTTCCTTATAACGTCAACTTTCATTTAATAGTGCTGGTTGAATTTTCCGAACTTTTTTTTTTATCGGGATTATCTCTTTCTTTATGCCCTCAGATTTTGTGGTTTAAGTTTGGCCAGAGTGTTTAGAAACACCCTGTATGTAAAATGCACAAGGTAAATGAATACACTCAAGTCAAAAGAACAATGAACATTCTTAGGAAAAAGAGGAGTAAATAAACTCAATATAATAGGAAAGTGGGTAATATAGGAACAAGTATATGTTAAACAATAAAAAAATGAACTTACACAATCACCACACAATCTTTCTCAATCCTTTAGCTAAAATAGATGGTAAAGTTCACCACACAATCTTTCTCGATCATTTATCTAAAAATGAAGCCATATACAACACAAACTTTTCCTAAAACAATCATAATACAGATTAAATAATTAATATACATAGTTAGATAAACATAATGGATAAAAGTTCATCTTTCATAAAATAGGATAAATGAAATAACTAACACTGTTGAAGAAACATGTTAAAATGATAGTCAATTATTGAACAGAATGCTTTACCAAATATCATAACAGTTTGCCACGCTATGTCATCAAATTGTGATTAGCGCGGCTAGCTAAGACATGAATGGATTATATACGGGAGCATTATAGTAGCTCACAACTCAACGCCAAAACAAAGATCTTTCAAACCTCCAAAGACCATCCTCTCCTTAATCCTCAAACACAACACAATGTAATTAGTAACCTAATTTTGAGATAAACAGAACTTTTAAAACTCTTACCAGAAGTGTAGTTCTTTCTTTGATCCTACAAATCTCGGCTAAACTGACAGAAAGGGATGATTGGGTATAAAGAGGATCGTCATACTTACTGATCCAAGGTTGTTATAATATGGATGAGAGGATCATTTAAACTCTAAATTAATTGGTTAGATAAGACGACTTAACTTGTGATGAATCACATGACCCTTAAGCATGAAATAGACTCTTATATCACAGAGTACGATGGCATGTTAGGAAACACTGTTATTTAGAGGTTGCACAAACCAAGACGTGCCATAGTCATACCATGATAGTTCTTCACGTACTAAGGTGTTGTGATGGTGTTCGCTTAGTTAGATTACGAAATTCAACATTCGACACCAAGTTACAGCCAAGCAAAGGGTTGAGAATATCACTGTACCATAGCAGTCAGTCACAGAGAGGGTGTGAGACATTAGTTTTATAATATCTTGTAGCCGTAAATCTCATCACTGTCCCGCACTGTCAGGGGACTGGCAGTATCTTAAATGAAGACGTGTTGATAACAATTTATTTTAATTTTAGACGACCCCCTGCCAGGTGAAGCTAACGAATTGCCATTTCTACCAATGTAGCAAGGGAGTAGTGTCAACAACTAAAATATAAGAAAGAGAGGAAGCAAGTGTAGCCATATGGAATATTTAATTGGAAGATTAATAGAAATTTGAGGGGAGTGGGTGGTTGCGTGATTTAGCTAGAATATGTAAATCACGAAATACTATCGTGGCCGAGCCAGGAATGATTGATTACAGCTTGGTTTTTCTAGTACCAAGCCCGATTGTTGGATCAAATAGGTGTGATAGTAATAAAAGATATTAGTAAGCAGTTACTCGAATTATAATTTCTTAAATATCTCATATAAATTTATAATAATAACACAACGCAAGTAAACTACTAGTGTGTTCATTAATAAAATATAGCTAATTAATGTATTACAATCAATAATTGTCATATCAGGTTCTCAATGAAGATAGGGCAATAACAACGAATCAAAATAGAATCATTAGTGAGGAGATTGATCTATAATCAGCATTGAAGCTGTATAGCTGAAAAACTAAAATAAACAGCTTACAACTATCCAAGCTGGTACTTGTCAAAGATATGAACCTTTACCATTTGTAACTGCAGGAAAACCTTTCCTCATGCCAACAACCCCGTTGTTGTATAGGCGAATAGAATACAACCTAATTGTATTTACGACAATAATAGAACAGAAGTACATCAACAGTCCCAGGTTGGAGTGAGGCAAAATGTTTTGCAGTAACCTAGTTGAGTTTAACATAATATGCTCCAATACCGCTACCCAATCTTTCTTAGAAAATAAAGTTAATCATACTCGTTCACCAGGAGACTCTAGTTTATTCCCCGATGTGTAACATTTCTCTTCAACGGTTAGAAAAACAATCCTTTTACCCAACTCCTTATAAAAAATCTATATGCCTGTTCTGATTCCATTTACAAGAATATTCTCCAATAATGCTACCCAACCTTGCCTAAAAAATAAGATGAAGCGTACTCTATCCATTCATTTCTCGATGCGTAACCTACCTTTCCATTGATTTTAAAGAGCAAGGCTGCTAGGCCCCATCTTAAAAATATAGCTTTACCTTTATATAATTCCTATTACCCACTACTACCAAACTAAGTTTACAGGCATACTCTCCAATTCTTCTACCCAACATTTATTAAAATACAAAGTGAAACATACATCTATGACGACATTTGAATTTTGTATGGATGTAAACCAAAAACTGGGATTGAAACTGACTGATCTTGTTCTTTCTATGCCTGATTTTAAAATGGGCCCTCACCTTCCAGTGTCGTGAAAAGACTCCCTCCCTATACCTCCCTTATTGACTGGGACTGTGAACCTCCTGGGCGGAACTAAACCTTCTCTCAAAACTGTAGATATCCCCTTCCTCAAGTCCGCAAATCCTCTAGATAGGTGTCAACACTATGTTAACACGCACATGGCAAGTGCCTTACGTTACTTCATAACCGGGAAACTGCCAACAGCCAACTGCTTTAACCACTGTCTTAACCATGTTCATTAACACTGTCGTACTCATGTTATAACCACTGTCTTAACAATGTCATTAACACTGTCGTACTCATGTTATAACCACTGTATTAACCATGTCATTAACACTGTCGTACTCATGTTATAACCACTGTCCTAACCATGTCATTAACACTGTCGTACTCATGTTATAACCACTGTCTTAACCATGTCATTAACACTGTCGTACTCATGTTATAACCACTGTCTTAACAATGATCATACTCATGGCGCTCAAGGCACGCAATCACTGAGCTCTCACATCTTATCGAAATTCTTTACAACTGTTCACAAGTAACTGTCTGCAACAATTGTCTACAACCAACTGCTTAGAGCTCTGCTTTAGGACACACAAACTAGTTTCTGTTAACTATCGAAGATTCCTCCGAAGATGGCATAAAGCACCAATCAACAGACTTATATCCACAGCATTAGATCATGCAATAGGTAAGACAACAATTCCCATATGCCTATCGCTGCCGTCAGATAAAACTAACCAGCTACGGCCTACGTGCCGATTTGACAGGTGACGGCTCCTGTTTCAGACACATGACACTTCACTTAAATCAACCAGTGGCAGGAAACCCCTACAATAGATACAATCTAGTTAAGAATAAAGCCACTCAGTTGAGGGCATCACATGTGTAAAAAATTTACCAAATTGGATATAGGAAGGAGGTATCGCTTGAACATCCTGAAAGTTATACATATACAATATGGTTGGTGCCTGATCTCTGTGCTGGATTAAAATTACAGCTTATTCTTAACTGCCCATTTATCACTAATCACCGAAGATCCGTTGGTCAACAACGCCAAAGCTGATGCTACGCTGGTCTACAAAGGCATAACTTCATTCAGTAAGATATCTCTACTTTCTTTCGAAGGTTAGTGTTAGTAATTTTGTTAATGGTTGTTTAACTATGCTGTAGCCTGCTTTGGTGGCCGCATCGTCTAAGGCATCACTCTCTCAATAGACTAGACTGCTGATGAAAGGGAGATGGTGGTTCAAATCCCTGTTGGTTTTACTGAGTTTTTTTTTCATAAATGATTTTCCAAACTCCCTCAACCCAATATGGGTACGTTTCCTCTAAATTAAACCTTACACATCCCCAAATCATTGGTATAATCGCTAATATGCGTATAGCTTGAACAGGTACTGAGACGCGGTGCTAGAAAGATTATACAGTACATGCTCTTACCTCTATACACTAATTATGGTGTCCTACTTTGTAGACGTATCGGTTGATTGGATACACTTCCCAAGATTTTTTAACAGGCCAAGCAGAGGTGAAGAAGATACTTGTTGGAGTGGAGATATGGTGGCTTAAGAAATGAAGGAATATTTTTTCTACTCAATGATTGCTTTGAAAATGTTCATTTATATACGTTTAGTGTGTCTATCAAACGAGCTTAAATCTATTAAAATAGCAAAGCGTTTATAGATAAATACATTATGTATCAGTGGAGTATGGCGCACCTTATCATCTTTGATACCAATTTAAATTGGACCATTAGCTATATTGTCTATATGACTGCTTATCTTAGAGAGGGTATGTATACCCTGATTTTGGTTGGAAGAACAGTAGAGGAAATTCAAACATAATTTTTTACAGACAAAATTGATAACATTTTACTATATTATTGGTTTTAATTTATAGGTATTAATGATATAGATCAAAAGTGACAACTGCAGATAACATGACTTGATGTATGAATACATTAAACTTGTTTTAGTAACTAATTTCTACTGTTCTTCCTACCAAAATCTTACTATATACTGAGGTATTCTCCTCTATTGACATAATTTTTTTTCAGAGAAATAGTTGAAAAGTGAAAAATAATCTTTGGTTAACGTTTACATAAAAACAAGATCACATTATTTATTAAGCCCCACCTATGGCCGTGACTAAGTTGAATTGGATAATTAGTTTCTAGTGTACAACTGTACACAGTAGAGACCTTAGATATGTTAAGTTAAACTGGTAAGGCATTTAAATACTGCTGATTACAGGAATGACCTATGCAGAGTGGCATAGTGATTTACTTCCCATAATCTAGGTGAAAATTCATGAAGTTCAGACTTTACTTAGAACCCGTTGGATTCTCTGTTGGCCTTATCGAACATGTTTATATGCGCAGCTTATTATGGTTCGACGAGAGGGAAATTGATTGATTGGATGGGATATACAGACATTAGTGAATGATGCGGATACAATATACAGGTATACTGTAAGTAAAACTTGAGTATCCAAAAAAAGTTACAAGACTTTCATTCTGATTTGCCATTCTTCCCAGAGAAAGGAATCCCTCCTACCAACAAACAGTATAAGTTTCTGACGATCCCAGTCAATAATATGGGCTACGCCAGCTATAGCTGGAATTTGAAACTGAATTTTATAAATGGTTTGAAACCATCTCAGATCCATAAAATACTCAGTTTCAAAAAGGCTCCCTTCATGGTAAGTATATTACTCTAAACGTAGAGATTGAGAGTAATAGTGCTTAATAGTTTGAGAACATGTTTTTAAAGCTGACGAATTACTCTACTTTCGGGTACTTATTTCCAACAGGAGAGATAATATCATATGGTTATCATGGATAGCCGCCAGGTCTTTCTTCAAATACTATACGATCATATCGAAAAATCTAGTCACTATCAAGATGTGGTCACAAGAGGATTACTTTGATATGTCTATCTACGCTGGGTTAACCTGATTGGAAATCTCAAATGATCTCATGTATGGTCTGTATTGCTAGCTCATGGTTACCATCTTTCCATCTGGTAAGCTCAAACTTCACTACTTAGACACGGACTTGTTCTCGTACTAGATTACTGTAGACGGTGCGCATAAAGACTTATTTCCTTTTCAAAAGACTAGCAGGATGATTTTACTTGCGGACCGGGCAAAATTTAGGAATACCTCTAGTTGTTAAAGCGTACTCGGTATACTTAATTATGAGACTTAAGGACTTATCACTGTCTAGTACAAAACACTTTGACCGAAATTATACTTGTTTAGGTTGAAGGTGGGACAGTAAGTTTCAGTACTAATAGGAAAAAAGTAGCAACCTAAGAACATTCAACTTAGATGACTACCTCAATTGTATGCTCAATAAGAGGATTGTTTTGAGAAAGACTCGTCTGATTAGTTACATTCATATACATGTGTAACTCATATATACACATAGTTCGTAGCCTTGTTTTTGGTACAATTAGCCGATACTTATTTACCGTTGCCCAGTAGATCCCCAAATGTAATAATCGTACATTATTTCCGTGGCAGCTCTTTCGATGTACCGATGAGATGAGGTGATGATAATAGTGAATATGAGTGTGTGGAACCAGTAGACACGCTTAACCTAACTTAAGCCTAACGAACGTTGAGTTAGCTACTATTTCGGGAAAAATATCCATAATACAAGCCAGGAATCGAACCCCGGACACCTTGGTTGGTAGCTTGGTGCGCTGACCACTATACCAAGGGTTCGGTTATAGTAAAATTATACTATATTTTATGTAATCAAAAGGTTAATCGTTTTGCGCTATGCTCACTCAACGATAAACGGTACATTATACCTGGTACAGTCCATACCACATCATTGCAAATTTACTCAATTTGAGAGTAGGCATAGGAAGGAACAAATCGATTCTCCCTCAATGTAGCAGAACTACACAAAAATGTAACATATTTTGTAAACATATATATGTATATCATTTGCTCACAATGTTTGGTAACCATTGTATCAATATAGGTATCTTAGCTATAAACATTGTACTCATAAATCACATTAATCTAATGTATGGCTATAACCGCATTTAATAAACGGGTCCCCCCAAAAAAGGCAGAGAGGTTAAGTAAGATTAAAACAAGAGTTGAAAAATTTTCACTACAGGAAACCTAATTCATACACCCGTCTTGGCCTACACTCTAACAGGCTAAGACTACATAATATATAGCTAACATGAAACTAAACCTAGTTTTAATTCTAACTGATTAATATATATTATGCAGACTAACAAATATAATTAAACATAAAGAGGATCTAAGAAGGGTCAATGATAGAGTCATACATTTTATTTTCCAACGTAGCTGTGCACCATAGAGATCTACTTTACCAGAATTGGGTTGACTTTCACAAGGATAAGGCTAATGCAGTATGTCCAAATACATGTCCTTCATTCCCTTACGTAGTACACGGTACGTACACACGAATGGTATAATCTGTTGTATCGTATCCTTCACTCTGGATATCAATCAAGCTACATGTACGATCACTTTTAGATTACATAAATTATAATTTATCCTTTCTATTAATATGACTAAATGTGTAAGTGTAAACAATTGAGTAGCCAATTCGTCATAGTTAAAATCTCCGTCGTCCTACTAGATCATACGTTTAAGTTTTAATCGTTGAATTGAAAGGAATATGCAGATCATTAAAAAAATGTAAGGAGGCTTAAAAATTGTCATCACCATCAGATAAGCACTCGTTTCTGTGGACATGCACTTTACAATAAAATACTTTATGTGTACTAAATGCTCAAGTGCTTCAACCTCTAGAACTAGAAAATAAACCATTTTGCCTATACACATAGTTGGCTGACGCTTCTTCTTATCTAAAGGTGCTGACGTTTCTTTGATATTATTATTCCTGGCCTTGCTTTTAATTTTATCGGTCGAATCAGCAGTAGTAGGAGGAGAGATGGAACCAGTGTTCACCTCGTACTGTCCACTACTGCAGAAACACGACAGTTTATCAAAATATACCCATTCTTTACATTCGTTAGTTAGAATGATGATGTGAAAAGGTAAATGACAACTGAACCTTTACAGTTTCATATAACACTTTTGTTAAATTTCAACTGTTTTGACTAAACACATTCTTAACAATTAAACCATTCATAGATGAATCGATAACTTTTTCTAGTGTATGTGTGGACAGTATCGTAAAGATTGGGACCTTTTATTACCTAGCGTTACGTTTCATTTGTTCTTAGAGAGGGATACCCATAATTATCTAACTCTTAAAATATATACTCATCACTGTTATTGATTATACTTTGAAGCCAGGTTATCTTGTATGTTCCTTTAATATTGATCGTGAGTATCATCGTACATTATCTCTATCAAGATGCGAGCCAACAACAGGAACTAGTTCCAAGAACAGAAACTCCCAGGCATCCCAATAAAGTCCATGATGGTGCGTAGTTAGCTAATCCGCGTTACGTTTGTTCCACGGCTAGAGAAAGACCATCTCAAATGGAGGTATGAACGTATGGTTTGCTTCGTCAAAAAGGATCGAAATTTATGGTTACTATATCCTTGAGGGAAAGCCCCGTACTAGTTCAATAACCCTTGATCGTCATCAACATACTGCTTGAGGGAAAGACGTTCGCATCAATTAATGATGCCATCTTTCCCTGAAGTTACTACTGGAAGGGTGTAGTTAAGTTCACTACGCGATAGTGTATGATGAGGCAGAACGCTTTAATATTTGTAGGGATATTTTTTTCTTGCTTGAACGTAAAACAATACGTCCACAAGAGTATCTTTCTGACTAAAAGCGCCAATCACAATTATGTGTGGAATGTATTTTAATTGTTCTGGGTTAAGTAAGAGTAAGGACATGCTCGTTCCTTATTACGAGTTCTTAAAACTGACTTAGTGTTTGTGCAATCTTGAAAAGGAATAAGGGTTTAAATCCAGGATCATATCTTTGTAAGGGCACATGATGTAATTCAGTCGGACCTTAGTAGCTTGTAAACGACAATGATCGAACTCGCTTCTATCTGTAGCCGTCGAATTGACATGCCTGGTCTGAAAAGAAAATATTACGTAAGGAAGTAACTAAGATGCCATGGTATTTTTGGTAGGTACAGCATTTGTAGGTTGTCCTAATTTCCTTCTCTATCAAATTTGCTTCAGCATGTTAATTTTCCCCGACTGTTAGGAAAACGTGTGTCGCTTCATTGGTGCTAGGTATTAAAGGGCCCTTGGTGGTGTGATTCGTGCTCGTGTTGGCTGCAGCCAATCAATGTACCCCTTAAAAGGGTGGCCTGATTGAATGCAGTAGTGTGTGTTGTAAGGGCCCTTTTTACAAGGTCATGCTGTGGGATTTTCTTTCTAGCTCTGTGTCGGGCAATGGGCCATGCACTGTGTTAGCACCATTCGGGATCAGCAAACGCGGCTCAGACATTAGCTCTGATCAGGTGTGTTAGTTATCTTCTTGGTGTCATTATCCTCGATGCTGTGGCTGGTATTCAACTCATTGTCTCATCGTCACGCTTATAACTTCGCAGGAGTTCATCAAAACACGTTCTCGGTCTCCTTGGATCTCGCAGCAGAATATGTAAGCTAGATTTTATAAATGTGTTTGTGTTTTATATTGCTAAATAGTTAGTAACCTTATTAAACATCCATATATTATTGTATTACATCAGTGAAGAGATACAATTTCCAAATTGTCAAATAATCTTATTAAAATAACTAAGACGGCTTCACTGAAGCATATTAAAACAACTACTCACCTTGGATGAACTGGAGGGGAGACGACGCATTTGCCTATCCCTGATAGTAGTGGGAATCCTGGGGAGAGGCAATGGGGGTGCAATTGAAGCATCCGTGTAGTCTGGAGGTTTCGGTGTAGTCCATGAGTTGGCATTATTGCGGGAATCAAACATTGTCTCGTATTTCACTAACAGGCTGTCAAGGTCACTGCTCACGGCCTCCAACTCCACCGATGTCGAACGGCGTAAGCTGCACAATGCAACAATACAATGATCGTGGGTTCTGAAGCTCAAATTGTTTCATATTTTTAATATTTATATTTCTCAACCTTCTTTGTGCATACTCATTTAAAACATAGGCATGGAAAACTTTTGTCAGTTTTTGGAATATAAAGTAAATATACTGACCTAGTTATGCAAAGATTATATTGTATTACACATATACACATGTTCACCTATATATACATATATATGTGAGCATGTATATATATATATCAATTTTAGTACGGTTTTACAAATTAAATTATTTATATTTTTGGTTTTTCCTTTCCCATCTCCATGATAATGACGGTGCATTCCTTTTATCAATATAAGCCCTATTCCTATAGTTAAACAACACTTAAGTACCTATATACTCAGACAGTATTCGATCTTTGACCTACTGGTATGGATGATAGTAATATATACTTGCACACGAACAGATTATCACCCAAAGTGTCTGCTAAACAAAGGGAAGACTTAACAACTAGACCCTAATGAACATTCGATTAAACAGACATGATATAATTTAACTAATTTATCCAACACAATTTCATATTAATTATTGTTATCGGCAATGTATTATAAATTATTGTTTAGTGTAGTGGTCCTCAAAGGATGTGCCACGAGATTGGCTAGGTGTGCCGCGAAATTTTGGCCACTATTTTACTGGAAATTAAAAACAATATACTAAATAAAAATATGTATTAATAGTAAAAGTAAAAGAAAAATACGAACATTTTAAATTTATTAACTAAAATATTTGAAACAATAATACAAATAGCTTAAGAAAATGAGACAGACACATGGGCTGATCTTTCTTGCACAAAACCTCTATTCTTAAGACGTGTATAGGATAAACAGGCCCACATTTCCTGTTAAATAAAACTAAGTCGTTCTTGTTTCTTATGATTCATATCCGTAAGCGCCGAAAATTCTAGTTCACAAAGAAAGGTAAATGGTAGAAAATGGCAACAGCATTCCTACAGCACATTCGAATATTGCGGTAGTTCTCCTTATTTCAGTCGCATGGTGCACCCTGTCTGTTACTCGACCGTTTTCTAGAATAAGTTGGGTTATTTCCTCAAGCGATACTGCATACAGTAGGCGTAACGAGCCATACTCGTCGACGGCGAGATAAGGGAAGTACTGATTTATTTGATCTTCAAGAACTGACAGATGTTTCAAGATCAATCCCGATGTAATTTATCATTGAGGCCCTATTTCAGCTGTAAGAGGATATATTAGCAACTGCTTATTTTCCATTTATAGTTTACATTGTATATTTTGTATGTCAAATTATTGTTTTGTATTTAAATGTCTATTTAATTTACCCGGAACTATACTCTCTAAGTTTTGTATTTAAATGTATCTTTCATTTATCCGTAACCATAATCTCTAAATTTTGTATTTAAATGTATCTTTAATTTACCTGGAACCATAATCTTTAAGTTTTGTATTTAAATGTCTATTTAATTTACCTGGAAGCATAATCTCTAAATTTTGTATTTAAATGTCTATTTAATTTACCCGTAACTATATTCTCTAAGTTTTGTATTTAAATGTCTATTTAATTTACCTGGAAGCATATTCTCTAAGTTTTGTATTTAAATGTCTATTTAATTTACCCGGAACTATATTCTCTAAGTTTTGTATTTAAATGTCTATTTAATTTACCTCGAAGCATATTCTCTAAGTTTTGTATTTAAATGTCTATTTAATTCACCCGGAACTATATTCTCTAAGTTTCCCCCCATATACCATACATTCAGGAGCTATTGGAGCTATTGGACATTTTTTAGGGCCAGTGTAGTGAACACAAAGCTCAGGTAACTGTCATCCTTGCGAGTTGTAACGTTACGGCCAGCGAATTCGTACTTGCAACTAGTTCATTCTCATCTTAATTCCCACTTTGATATTGCACAGATTCATGGATATTTTGTTCCTACATTTTACCAAAAACTTATCCATTTTAACTTTAAGATCTTACCGGAAGTAAACAACAAATTTAAATACACCACGTATTCCCTAACTTAAAAATGCATCAAACATACAGCAGCCAGCAACAGGAATGGTCGTGTTATATGGATAACAGCACATGCACATTCTGACGTTAGCTCGAAGTAGTTTTAACCTGAACGTTTGGTGTGTCGAGATTCATCTCGAGGAGATATATTGTGCCGCCAGAGAGAAATGTTTGAGACCCACTGATCTAGTTAATGGCACACTCATTCTTTTAAATTATTATGGTGTATGCCATGTAATTCTTAGTCAAATAAACCGAATAAAATGAAAACTATTTATCTTGATTTAATTAATTAGAGTAACATTTATAAATTAGGCCTACTAGTATTAAGTACCCGGCTTTGCCAGGAATAGATAGATCAGGGTAAAAATTGTTAATTGGTTAAAAATATAAATATAATTTTTTTAAATAAAAAGAGTAAGTAGAAAAGGGTAAAAAGTTCTTTCTTTAAATTATAAGCTCCCAATTTACTGGAGCACCACTTTGAAATTTCTCAAGATTTTGATAATTGTATCTTCCTTTCAAGCAATATAATATATAATATACATAATATATAATAGATATGATATATATTATGTACAGTACAGGTTATATAAAGACTCAATATTTCATGCTTACAAGTCTAAGACCTTGGGCGATACGTTGATGAATGAGTTAGTGAGTCACACACATTTTTTCCCCACTCCACCCTCTTAGGGAATGAAAGTTAAAAAAAACTCTAAAAGAGTCTAACGCAATTCTAGAAATTAACATTTTAAATTTCAAAGCTTTATGTCAGTTGGTTCAAAAAATATCAGTGAATTCTGAGAACTTTCAACCCCCCTTTTTCACCCCTTAGAAGTCAAATTTTGCAATCTCCTTCTTATCGGAGGCTTAAGTACTGAAATTACATTAATTATATTAATGCACTAGGAATATGTTTGAATACGAAAATAAGTCTCGGGATTGCTTTCAATCTTAGTTCCTGAGAGTTAATTTACCTGTGGTTTTTTCCGATGTTGAGGTCTCTCTGCCAGTCTTTGGCCAGCGTTGAAACATCACAAGATGACGGCTTCTTGCGGCTACAGCTACAAAACAACCATTAGTAGGTCAAGGCGTTATGCGATAAACAGTACGGAGGCTTTCTGCGCTTCTTTTGAAAAACTAACAAGGTAAAGCTCCTTCACAAGTAAAAAGGGGTCAACAACTACAAAAATGAAGGGTTATTGCGACGCTGTTGATAAACCAATGAGTAGTAAGTACCATGGGCGTACGGTGAAAATTATTTCGGAAGGGGGGAGGGATACATTTATTGTAAACAACATTTTACTGGAAAAACTATTTAGGAGTGATTTAAAAACAACATACTGTAAGAGCATAATTATTTTAAGGCTTATTCCGGCAGGAGGTTAGCCCACGTTTGTACATTTCCTTGGAAGTCAAGAGTATTGGGTTGCCTTCATGTTGAGAGTAGCATATAGCTGATATAGATTGTATCTTGTTGACGAGCGAGCACTATGAGACCGATGGACCTTCCTGGTTGATGAATTGTGAGATCAGTAAGTTTGTGTGTGAGAATAACACACAGTTGTTGAATGTTGGAAGCCATGCTTAGTACATGTGTGGTGGTATCTAGCACGTCTGACTAAACGACGGGATAAAATGTGATCTGGTAGTTCACCCCGCCGTAGGGTCGATCGTGGGTCTACAAGATAGATTGCGAGACCGTAATCGTGCCTGCTCCCTTGTCACGGGAGATCTATCCAGTTATTCATGTAGTAGTTTAGCATATGACTAGATTAATAAATATATCTTATTGGACTAATTCGCAAGTCTCACTCCACGCGAACCATTCATCCCAACCCTTGCCGCTCGGGGTCCATCCTAGCTATATAAGCCCCTACCGTGCTCCGGTAGTGCTGTAGTAGGGTTGGGTACCGGACACCCAGATGAAACCAGTGACCTTAAACAGTTTTGTCAGAAGTGGGATACATACTAAACATTTACAAGTTATGACTTGACATTACCTATATATATATATATATGTGTGTGTGTGTTATGTCAAGTCAATATATATATTTAGCTATAATACATATGTAATGGCTCAAAAACATTACATATTGCATCAATTATAAAAAAAAGATGTAACCATCATCACAATATGAAATCTACCTCCCTCGAACCCAGTGAAAACTTGGTGATAACTTCCTCTGTGTCCACTTTGATTTCTCTGTGAACTTTGAGAAGAGCAAGGCTGGTTAGGAGATCTTGTGCCATGGTGTTACGCAGGTAGCTTTTCAATATTTTCAATGTCGAAAATGACCTTATAGGTGAAGCATTAGAAATGGGAAGATTCGCCAGTATTAGAAGAAGTATCCTCACATTTGGATAAAGTATTTCATTACACTGCAAAAATGCTTCTATTGCAGTGCCTGGACTGTCTCTTAGACTTCCAAATCTTCCACTTCTTCTTTCATAGTTGAAATTCTGTGAAGAACATGTCAGGGGGTGGAAAAAGTTATCTGTTGGACATTTTCATCATCTGAAAGATGTTTAGGGATCACTTTTGGAATGTTTGAGAGAAGCTGGTTGTGGTTTCAGCAGCTTTCCTTTAATTGCATTAGTACATTGTCTAAAAATGGTAAAAATATTGCCCTCCTGTAGTCTGGGCATTGTGATAGGGCCGTAAACATTTGACGCCAGTATTAATGCTATTGCATACAGTGTTTTAAATTATTTTTAGGAATTACCATGTTGCAGTTATAAATCTTCCAAAACTGTATTAACTTGAGAGCAGGCTTCAGAAATATCAATATCTACCTTTTTGAAGTACCTTTAACAACTACAGTGTAAAAGAGAATTCTTTCTCAATTACAATGAGGCATATAATAGACTGCCCTGCAGTAATGCACTCTGATATCATTGATGTGCTAAATTTGAAGTTAACGATTTTCTGAAAACTGAAGTTTTTCCAGTGTATTAACTACTGACTTACACACTTCTTTGAATCTCATAACTGCCTCATGTTTACTAGCCCATCTGGTTTCGCAAAGAGAAAAAGTAGAGATGTTCGTTTTGAAGTAGGTGATTCTTAGACAATACAGCCTTCAACAAAGAATTGTTGTATATTATGTAGTACATTCGTAGTAGATAGCTATTTGAAGAACAGACTATACACAATTATATATGTATTATGTATAGAGAGAAAGAGAGAGAGAAAGGGAGAGTTAATGCTGTCATTATTTAGGGGGAGTTTCAACCCCCTGAACCCCCCTCCAGCGTGCGCCCATGGTAAGCACTACATTAAGTTATGTGTAAGTGCAACCATCTTGAAGTTTCTCTTGGAGAAGTTGCTGAGTGTATGGAAAAAAGGATCTAATGATAAAACTGCCCAAGAAAGGTGACAAATTAGAATGTAACAAATGGAGGGACATCATTCTCTTGTTTGTGCCAAGAAAAACGCTTTCGAGGATCATCCTCAATCAGATTGAGGATTTCATTGAGCTCAAACTACTGAAAGAACAATATGGCTTCCTGAAATATCCAAACTGTTTGTAATTTATAAATATGCATCTTATTATCATCCTACAGCAGAGCACGGAACGAATGAGATCGTTTTACCAAGCCTTCTTTGACTTCGTAAAGGTGCTGTCCAAGTCTTGACTTACCTGCGACTGCGGCTGGAGTCACACGACTACGGACGCAAAAGACCGAGGTGACACTAACCCCATATGACAGTTACATGGGGTGGGGGTTTCCAAAACACGGCTCCAGCCACAGCCACAGTCACAGTCGATTTCGAGATGGATGAAAGTACAGGTAATCCAAGGGCTAGAATCTTTTTGGATATTATGGGGGAGAAGGAAGATGATAACGAAATAATTCATATTAATGTAGATTAACACACAAATTTCAATATTAAATATCCAGTTCTTGGTCGTGGATATTTTCTTTGGGATGGTAGGAAACGTGAGTTAAGGGCAGTATTTATTTCCGTTTTTATAAAAACTTGTTTTTGAACAAAATAAATAAAATATTGCTCCAGTATAAACATAAGAGTTTGATTGTTTTCAAATAGCAATATCAACAGGCCTTGAATATCTGTCAAGGATTTCCTAGAATTTGATAACATTTTCTCTTCATTTAAAAAGTTTCTTCTCAAATGCTGTTATTCTCATGATAGACATTCAAGAGGTGTTCAGTTGATATCACCATGTGTGTAAAAGTAACCTTTATGTTTCTACTGGATCAATATTTTATTTATTTTAGCGAAAAAAACGCGTTCGCTATAAAAACCGCAGAAATACAAATCTTAAGTAGCAAATTTTTCCATCCAGGGGCTCAAAAACTGGAGGTTCGGGTGTATTCAAGCATCACTTTTTTCTATTTTGGAAGCTTTTGACTATCTTAAGCCCCTTATATATGTCTATTAAGAACCGCATACACAATTATTGTTTATTGTTTTAAATCATTGTTTAACAAAAAGACTTAGCCCATGTACAATGTAGACAATAGATATTATGAAACGTTCATCCAACAGAAATAAAATAAATACATCATATACACCTATCACTATGAGCTTGCGAATAATGACATTTATAAATCTTGGTACAAAAGGATAGTCGAAGAGGGTCATAAGGGTACCCCATCTTCTCCTTGGGCTACATTCACTAAGCGTTTGTCTAGAAATTATTTACGAACCTTTACAATATAATCTCTAGGAAAGGCAGGTAAGCTATATTTATATTACGTTAATTAGATCATATGCTCAAACAATTTTTAACTATAAGGGCTAGCACAACAGATAAAACAAAGAGAGAGCAAGATTGGGGCCTTTTCGGGAAATACGTTTCTCAACGTGTTCTAACAGTTAATTAAGTTTCAGATTTCTCTAATTTGTTGCAACATATATTAGGCTTTAGGTCTCCTATTTATAGGAGTGACTAAATACCTTGTTCTGTATATAGGATCCAACTTGCACGCTACAGGTAGACACAGCCTAGAAGGTCGTTTTTTGAGAGTGGTGGGTTTGTAGTAACGTGGAGTTTGAACAACAGGCTGGGAGTGGCGCCAATTTAGAGGAACCGGATGCATCAAATCATTGACACTATAATTCTCACTGAAACAAATTAAGTAATAAGTCAAGTATTGACAATATTTACTTCAAATATTGATTAATATTAATATTATATCAATTAATGACGCTAAAAATAGATTCATGGTACTATGGATTAACTATCATCAGGATGTATAACCCAAACGGGTAGTAAGACGCGGTGCTAAAAAAAGCATCAGCTTGAATATGAACACGACTATTATTTAGTCAAGTATTGCGACTTTATATAATTTATATTTTTTAAATGTATGTACTAATGGCTGTACACTAGTAGCTACTATCAAAATATTGTCATTATCTGATCATAATTTGGTACTGTGTGATTGCATTGGAACAGGACTTGTTCATAAAACATGGTGTTACTATACATTATAGTACTTGGACCACAGCCAAGTATGACAACACTAATAGTCCAGAGGTTAAGTAAAAGTATTATGCACTTTGAGCCAAACACAATTTGACTTTTCCCCCACGTTTGAGGCACCTTTTAGAGTATTATAAAAGGTGGAGGCACAGGGGCGGCCTAAGGACCGTGCGAACTAGGTGGCTACCCGGGACGCCTGCTCGAGAGGGCGCCAAACAGAGCTAAACCTAACCTAACGTAGCCTGGACGTAATATGAAAATAATCCCAAAACCTAACAACTCCAAACCTAGCATAACCTAAGCGTAATAGTGAAGTTGCTAAGCATAACAATCGTTCATTTTTTGATACTAACATGAAACTTTACATATTAGTATAAGTTTTTTGTGAGTAAATTATAATTTAGTGTAATTTTAAAAAGGCTATTTTACATTAGCCATTTAAAAAAAAATGGGCCCTAAAACTTTTTGTCATTGTTTCAATTATAACGTAAGTCCTTCATATTGTCAAAGTGATTGTTCAACTTATAATTAAAAACAGAGGATAACATCGTCTACAAAATAGGTTCTAATAACTTTATTTGTAATCCTAACAGTTTTTGTACAATCTCGAAGTGAAACGCTTAGCGAATGTTTAACATTTGTGTTTCCCTTCAAACTATTTTCCTATGACGCCCGGGCTACGTTCCGGCTTTCTCTCTATTTGTGGCACAAACACACCCAAGTAAAAATTAGTTATTATTTTTAACTAAAGACTAATATTTTTCCAATCTTTATACAACAATTAACAAATCATTCTTTCCATGGTGATGTACACAAATAATGATTGTACAACATATGAGCCCTTGCGTACACAGAATAAAAAGATGGAAAATTCGCTAGGAAATTTGGGTTTTTGTTTTAAGCTACGATTTTTCCCGACATCCTAGATCCCTAAACTTTAAAATAAGAGGTATTTTGTCAAAATCTGTTCAGCCATTTCTTAGTAGTTTCTATTACCGCAAACGGGCTTAACAAATTAAAGTGAGAGAGAGTTAGAAAGCGAGTCTAAGAAAGAGGGATTGTTTGAGGGAGGGAGTTAGAAGGTCCGTGAAGTTAGCAGCACCACTAACGGCACAAATTCTGAAACCTATACCAATATTTAGTGCTGAATTTGTGCCAC
>CABFOW010007927.1:0-20810 GCA_902141385.1 Timema californicum | reverse complement strand
GGTCAAGTTGGAGCGGTGCTCTCCCTCGCCGCCAGGAGCCACTAGCATCGGGCATCCAGGAGAAAGTACTCTTCCTTACACGAGGTGCGGTGTGGATCAATGTTAAACCTTATGGGAGAAAGTGCGCCAGAACTGTCAATTCAACCACTACTATGGCTATAAATCTCTTAATAAAATATATATATTTGACAAAAAATAATAACTGAATCTTTATTGTTGGTCCAAACACAGTCATCACATCTTTCAATCTGCAAATAAAATATTTCTCTTTGGATGCTGATTTCACTTTAGATGTTGGTCAAAATACATCTAGATTGAGATTGCCTGGATTGGGGAAGCATTGGTTTATTATTGGAATGTTTCTATATTTAATTCGCATTTAAATCCATAACATCGATCATAATTCGCAATGTCATATTGTTTTCAATAGATGGACTTGTTAGTTATTGTTTCATAGCATGGCTTCTTATATGTTTATGCCTCTAATAATGATTTGTATGTGTTGTTTTTTATATCGTATGTTCTTTGTCTTTTGTTCAATTAATTGTCGGCATTTTTGTGGCTGCACTAAAAATGACAAATTAAATAGTGTTTATGTACAACGCTTCTTTATCTCTATTAAAACATTACGTAGAATTTATTTACGTCGGGTAGATGATAAGTGACAACAACAGTCCTCACGCAGGAGCTACTTACTGAGACCAGAAATAACATAATCGTATTTACTATAAGTATGCAATACTTTAGTACCTAAGAGCTAATGGGTTTTAAAAGCAACTTTGTACTTAACAGATTATGTTTCCTCCCGTGCTTGTGATCTGCAGGATGTGTCAAGTGTTTATGGTGCCCAACTACTGTGTCACGACAGTTGTATTTTTGGATATTTTCTGAGGTGCAAATGGAAACTTCAATCAGATTGAAAGAGTACACCTCAAGCTTCAGAAAAAATGCCAGCCTTTTCTTACATAACTCTAAGCTCGTAATATTAAATATGGTCAAGTAAAGGTTATGGATACACATTCAAGGCAGGTTAAACATACAAAGTGAACCCATCAAAGTCAGTGCCAAGGAGCTAAAACTGATGTTTTTTTCGTGATAACTTTGGAACTGACATAAGGTTTTCAAAACCTAGAAAGGTTAACAAAACACTCACGTGTTTTTTATGCAGTCCTTCAAACAGGAGTATAAACTGTCTTAAGAAGTTGCAATCCTGTTAAAGAATGTGCCATTCGCTTGAGAGAAGCATTGCAAAAGTAAGTTAGACTTTGAGATCGATGATAAATTAGGTGGTGATCAGGACCTTAGAAGCTCTTGGATTGAATTTAAAATTCTGATGTTTGTATGAACTTTATCAGTACATTATTTAATATGGACCCATGACCACTTCGAACATAATTTTAAGTCCGGGTGAACCATGATTTAAGTGCCTCCTCCTCTTTAACGTCCTATAGACTTGAACGGAACTCATTATAAGATGGGTGAAATTCTGTTCCTGCACGTTTCTTTTCTTTATTAGTGTATTACTTTAATTTCTGATTTAGAGAACAAAGTGATAGACGTATTTTCAAATATCAAGGAAACGAGGTCTTCCACTATAAAATATAAATAACAGTTAAATTTATATTTATATCATTTTTTATTTCGATTTTGTGCCCTCCCAAGAAAAAAAGTCACGAGCCACCACTGCTATTTATATTAAGATTATCAATCGTTCCCAAGATAATACTTTGGTGCCGGAGTGATTTTGTCCCGGATTTCTTAAATGAACTAATATAATATAATTTAAAATTTATATTATAAATACATTTATATTTTAATAAAGTCGATAAAAATTTTAGATGTAAAATTGGGGGAAAGTACACATTATCGCTGCAAGCAACGAAGATTTGACACTCATTTTTCCTTTTAAAAAACCTTTTGTTCCAACTGTGCCTAGGCTAGATCAATAATGGCTGTCTTCTAAAATTCTATCAACATTTTCATTTTAATTTAGATACATGGACCTCGACTAATATATTTTTGCTCTAACAAAGGGGGTAACCCCTACTTTCTCCCATTAATGCTCTATCGCCACGATATTGGTATATTGCTAAGCCATGCATGGACATTAATCTTTTGCTCGGAGTAAACTAATATAAGAGAATATTTCTTTCTACCTTTTATACTAAAGCTTATAAAAATTGTGTGATCAAATTCCTCTTTTGTGGGATTATTCAATTAACACCGCTATAAAACTCACATTCACTTAACAGTCAATAATGTTTGGCACAATAAATCCTTCATGTGAGAGTTAAAACCACAACACAATTCACTAGTAAAAGTGAGGGGGGGGGGGACGAGGTTTGTATCTTCCATAAACATTGTGCAAGGTCATTAGTACCTTCCTAGCTATGCTTGTTGTTTACAAGTGGCATCTCCATGAATTTGTAAGACTGTCAGATAAGATCACTTGGAAGAATAATTACTTAACACACAATATTGTTGGAAAATGAACCAATAACGTTTTTCAAGTTAAAAGTTTGGTCCATATTTTTGGGTATGCAGTGCAGGACTATAACACCAAGATAATACACCACTGGTTCAAACAGGGGCACAAGCTATAATAAACGGTAAAAGAAAATTAGTGCGATATCACATATATCTGAGCATTTTATAGATTTGTTTTTTAAAAATGTATTATTTTTTTTAGATTACATTGGTGGCATGGCGCTCTGGGCAGTCGCCCGCCTCACTCGCCCCTTGGGACGGCCATGCGTAGACCCAAACTCTGTTGAAGAATTTGATATCATTGAAAGAGAATATAACGAAGATTTGGAAAAAAAGAGAGCATTCACAAAAATGCATTCTTAAGACACAAGCTTTATTACTAATAATATGTAAACGCTAAAGACTGATCCATACATGATTGGCGCGTTCAACAGGTACCTTCAAAACTTCTACCATCAGGAATATACCTTATCTGATATAGGAGGCTCTCATGACACTGTGTACTTTTTCAATACAAACCACTATACATACCAGTTGAACCAGACATAGTGAAGTCTGGTACGTATCACGTGAATTATGAAAGCAATTCAAGAGCTTCTTCCTTGCCAAACGTTACAACCTTATTTCAAACCAGAAAAACATCCTGATTTCCCAAGCGATTACGAAGTTTCCTCAGATCTATTTACGATGAATGAGGATGAGATAAAGAAATACTAAAATTCAGACACGTGACAGTTTTCAAGAATTACACGTACTCTTCTACACAGCTCTGAGCTTTTCAATCGAGAAGAAAGCCTTGAACAGCCTGTACCATCATGGAGTACTTTCACTGCACTTGGTTCAAAGTAGGATCTACAGTATAAACAAGTTGGAGTTTTATCAGTGAACCCAAACCCAGTGACTCAGAACGTGACTGTTTTCACAGCATATTGAATTTCAATAGTATCCTGGACTACCCACCAGTAGCCTGTGGCGAAGGTGTATACACTATTGTACGTAAAGTCCACGTAAGCAAGTTCAAAAATAGTGTACTTGTTTGGGAGCATTCCACATGGATACAATTTTTATTCATTGTTTAGGTAAATATTTTCGTGGAATTGAAAAATCAAATATGTTTATTCAATGCTCGGTGTTTAGAGTAAATGTGGTACAGTCTCTTTTCCAAGGGACTAAATATATGAGGATTGCATAAGGGATGCGTATTTTGGGAGAACCCATGTTCAGATTGCAGGTGAAGTCATTTCTGAAGTCGCATTCTATTGAGTCTTTTGCATTTGAGAAAGAAAGGTTATTCCCAACTTAGAAGAATATTGTTTCGGCATGGGAAATAAGAGAAGATCATGTGGATCTTGATTTCATTATGGAAAAGCTACTCACAAACTTTAAAAAGTTTTTTGACCGTGGGAGGAAAACATCAAAACAATTTTTGTACATGGATAAATTTCTAAGACTGTTCAAACTTCTTAGAAAGTTGATCCGTTCCAATAGACAAGGTCTCTAGAAACTACATTTGGATACAGAAAAGAAACTTCGGCCAGTATTTGTCGTGTTTGACTGTGTCATATATCACTAATGGGCTTCTTTATATCTAGAGGACATGATAAGACTGCCCAAGACAGCCCCAGAAGTACATAAAATGTTCATGAAGGAGAAGCATGTTGTTAAATGGTATGAACATAAATTATCAGCTGTTGCTGCAGATATGGCATTGGAGTAAACTATTAATAGCTTTTAAAAGGGCTCATCTGGAGTCATAGGGAGGAATAAACAAAAAAGGTTTGTAACAAAATGAGAGATAACACATTATGAGCGGCTGATGATTGCCAAACTATTTAGGGAAGTTACAGATTCCAATGCTTTTGTCAAAGGTTTGAACATACACTATGAGATTCTTAAATATCAAACCCAGAGCTTAGAATAAAAGGTCAACTCAAAGTTCAAATATATTTTACATAAAGGTATTTTGTTTAATATGCTTCCTAATCCACTACAAAATTTACTGTCGAAAAGAACTATTTTTACAAGATACTAAGTAAAAGATATAAATGTATCTAAAACCGGTGATGATTAGTATTATACACTGTATAAGAAGCACGGTATGAAGATAAACCAACAAGGATCTCAATTACAATCCACAAAGTCACGATACCAGCATTCAATAGCAACAAAACACAAAGTACAGGCCCTACAGTAATATCTATAAAAAAAACATTCAGATCACTGCATGATACAAATAGCTCAAGCTATGACACGCAAAAGCTATTTTTGTATGATTTATCTGATAACTGTTCACTGTTTGATGAACAAGGATTCCTGAAAAAAAATGCATCAATAAAAGAGTTAGACATATCTAATACACCACTGACGATAATATGTTTCAGTATGAGGAGAAATCTGTTATGTTGTGGATGTTATGAGTTCCATATGAAAATTTATGATGACTGAATAAAAATCCTTTGTTGAAGCAGTTTCTGTTTTCTCCTCATATATTCGAGGTATCACAAAGAACTGTGGGAGAGTTGATTATGTTATTGACAGTTACCACCAACTATCCCGGAAAGAACCTGAGAGATTAGAGAGGCAAGGTATGAGCTTTGTTATAGATATTGCCCAATGCCCACATACTTGAAGAGGTTCCATTGGCTGTCCAGTTCATCAGCTTCTGGGTATCATCAAGGAACAAACTGTTCTTACAAGAATTTAATGCCAATACAGTGATAGCTTCTTTAACACAATGTACGACCAGCCACACATGTAATGCCTTTTATGATGATGAATATAATATTTCATTCAAATCTAAATCTGTGCAGAATTAAATCAAGTAAATCACCCGGAAATAAATTGTTTGTCAATAGAGGAAGCTGACTTGTGTGGGTTTACTAAAATTGTTCTTGTTAGTGCTAACACTGACATAATGATTTTAGCTTTTTTACTGGGCTACTCTTCATTGACTTGGTGTACAAGAAATGTGGGTATGCACTGGAGTTGTTCATTCCATGCAACCTTTGCCTCTTCATTCCATTCACCAACTATAAATTATGGTTACAGCCATCCATGTGCCATCTGTATCAAACAACACTATTAAGTTTGTTACCAAGAAAACAGCTCTTAATAGTTCATTTAAAGCATGTTTGGGGAACTTTGGAGTATCACCTGACAGGGATTATCTGGGAAAAATCCTTAAGCCTTCAGAAGACTACTTAGTGCAGTTATTCATCTTACAGATCTTTAGATGAACTCAAGAGTGTGGTTGTATCATCATGGGAGGAATACATACATTGAACCTACAAGCAAAAGTGCTAAGGGACATTTGTTGAGATATTATTTCTAAACATACCTTCAGCAACATTGTGTAGATAACATGGTTGTTCACTCATACCCCTGTGAATTTGGTTTTGAAGTGATAGAAGATGGTTTGGTGCTAGAAAAGAACTCAAAAAAGAAATATCTTAATGACTTTATTGGGACATGTAATTATTGTTAAAAAGTGCCAAATCTTCATAAATTTGTAGAAAAAATGAATTAACTTGTTAATCCTTATGTAAATGTTGAAGCGTTAAAGAGGTTAGATTCAACTTGCAAAAATACTTTTTGATACAATCTGAACACATTTGTAAATATTAATATTGATATAATATAATATAAATTAATGTAAAGATGCTATTATTTCATTACCTTACTGATTCAACAGCAGTATTGAACTTGTTACAATTTAATAATGTTGAGAATATCGTGTAGTCATTTTTAGAAGGGAAAAAAACATTAATTTTCTTCTTATAAATAGTAACTACAACATATTGGCTCTGTGGTTGTGTGACCGCCATCTTTGTTGACGTCATAGCAGGAAAATGTACCAGGGGATTAGAGGTACTTAGAATACACGGTAGGGTCCACAAGGCAGGTGCGCGGTAGCCTGTCGTGTCTGTGACGTCAGTGTGGCCCAAAGCACGTTCAGATGTACGCTCCCTACAATTCTTGTTATTTTGATGCTTTAATATTTGTTTACCTGTGTGTCATTTGATATTAATTAGTATTAGAAAAGCCTTGTTAAGTATTTGTTGGGTGCAATAACCACTCAAGAAACTTTCAAGAACCTGGGGTAAAATTTATAGATTTCAACAGGAAAAAACATTTCGAAAACAATGGGTGCACGCTTGTACAAGAACTGACAATTTTTGTGTCCCTAACGCACGAGTTTTCTCTGCTCACTTTAGTGAAACGGACTTTGAACGTGACCCTAAGGCGGAATCACTCAAATTGAAATCAAAAAGTGTATGTTAAAAAAAAGTTTGTGCTGCATTTTAAAACCCAACTGTCACAGCTTCTTGCAGTAGTTCGGAAATAAATAAAATAGCTAATAAACGTGAGACCAAACAATCTTAAACCTTCTTTTAAATACACATTATAACTATATCACGCCGCGATTGGGCACCAATTATAGTGATACCTGGTTTTATGATGACGTGTGCATGCCTTGATGCGCACTGTTACACGGTTATGTGATCTGTTTATATGTAATTATTATTATTATGAAATGAATAAAACTTTTAATGTTGCACACGATTTATTTAGATGATTACACTTTCGGTACTGTAGATTTGATATTAAAGTGATACAGTTTTTGTTCATTTACGGACTGACAGTTCAAAAGTATGTTTTTCTGTGATATTACGATGTTCGGTGTGGATTTATACGCACAAGCTGTTTATATATGACCTAACCCTTGCATTTTGGACCCCTTGTCACCAGTGTTAAAACTAACCTATAGAAGAACTGGCAACCTGATGTTGGGAAGGCTAGTTTCCTATCGGGTAAAAGCAGCCATCATGTCACATGATTTTCAAAATACAACGAAGTTTGTCTTTTAAAGAAAGAAACTTTTAACACTTAATGGATTTAAATTACTTCTGAAAACGCCTGATTCTCCATGAAGTATTAAAAGCAAGTTCTTTAAAGAAAAATACACTTCATCTATGACTTTTTGAATATATGAAAGAAGTCCAAACAGTACGACATGAAAGTAATAATTTGCCCTTTTCAACCTTAGAACACGGGACTTGCCCAACACAAGAGTTATTGTTGAAACTGCTAACGAAAGAAAATAAATACATTTTGACAGAGTTAGCCACTGCTAGGACATACATTTCTCGATCAACCAAAAATATAAAACAAATTGAATTCCGTTTTTACTTTATTTTATTTTAAGGGGGAAATGTACCAATTATTAGAATTCTGGTGATGTATTAAAGGCGATAACGCTAATATGTATATCCAATAAAACGTTTAGAAATGTAAAAAGACGTTTTTAAGTGACAAGTGACGACAACCAAACGCCACCCCTGCTAATTTTCCACTAAGTTAGGATTTATAGATGTATGTTTAAGTAATTTAAAAGCACATGTAAATGTTTATTTTTATTTTGAAGACGTGGTGCTTTGTTTTGACGAGATGAAAGTCTGATAGTGTCAAAGACCACATCCTAGGGCCAACACTCAACTGTCCAAGTTTTACTAATTTGAAGCCTAATTGGAAAATGTACCTTTATTAAAATGAAGTCTTTGAATAAGAAGAATTCTCATAAAAGACCAATCTACGGTCGTAACAAGTCTGATGATGGTAGGAAAAAGTCAAAGAAACTCTCTAAACTTCATTGCGTTAACTTCGGTGAATTTATCCAATGCTACATTATTTCATACTACATTTTATTCTATATACTGCCTACATTATTGTGTCTGTTTTTAAGTTATAATAGTTATAATTATAAGAAATAGGAATAAGAAATGGTCTTATTTGTATTTCTGTTGTGAAAGTTTCTTTTAACTTCTTAAACATACTTTTCATTGCGCAATTTTATTATAGTGACAATGTAATATGTATTTTTTTAAATTATAATTATTCCATCCAACTTAAATAAAAACCATTAAGAAGTGGTTAAACATTGTTAAAAACTGCAAGCTATGATCAAATTCCAATTTACTATAAAGCAAATGTTAGGAGAGATGCAACTATCTGGCAGTATTATAATAATGGACTAGCGCGGCCAGTGAGCACGTATTCGGGAGGGGGGGAGGTTTCAACCCCCCCTCCCTCTCCCCAAAAATCTTATGAACAAAATATATATAGCTTTATTTATGGTTCAAACACTATCAAAATTAGGGGGTTGTGTAGTGTTACCAAATAAAGCACTTCAGAGAGCTTCTAAATGTGTTTAGTATTTAGAATGTTTCCTTGCCTTCAGCCGTTATAGTGTTATGTTGCCATAAAAAAACACTTCATATATCTTCTAGAACTTTATCATTTAGATTTTTTTCTATCCTCCAGCATTTGGGGAATNCACCCCCCCCCCTCCCCCCTGAAATGATTGGCTTGCTAACACCTTGCTCCTACTAAGCATTCCTGAAAAAATAAAGTTCTCCCTACTCAAATTTTCCTACTGGAATACAGCCAGGTCCTGGATTATTTCTTGACAGTGGGTGAGATTTCAACAGATTACTGACCAAGTAATAGCTACTAATAATAATTGTGTTACCTTGTTTTTAATTTGTCACGGGCCGGGTCTTATTTCCCTGTGGACTAAGGTTCGTCCAAGCGTGCTGCAGGCAATAGTGGCTTGTAGGTATTGTTGAGGAGGGAGGAAGAGACATTTTACAATAGACTAATTTACCAATAAGTGCAGGAGACAAAAGCAACACTGGGGTAGGGTTGTTGGGCGTTGTCACTGAAATAAATTACCCGCATCTCGTTACACAACAATGAATATAACATTTTATACGCACTGCTTTGTTTGAGGCCATCAATGATCAAGATCAACGTTTATTTTGATCAATAATATTAATTTTATATTATAAAGTTAATAGATCATAATTCTAAAATTATTTTTGAGTAAATTCAAAAGGATTTTATAAAGTCGTAGCAATAAATGTATTCACACGAAAGTTTTGCTAACACGATGCACATTGATTATATTCTTACAAAATTGTTATGATGCAATATTCACTATACATTATCTAATCAATCTAAATATCAGTACAACCACTGTACTGTTATAGACTTCACATAGATTACCATCTGGTTCATTGGATGAATAGTCTAAGGCAGCCTTAACAAACTTGTGGCCCGATCTATGGTTCTATTTGGCCTGTGGAGCTTATAACAAACCAACATACAGTATGGCCTGAGGAGCTTATAACAAACCAACATACAGTATGGCATGTAGAGCTTATAACAAACCAACATACAGTATGGCCTGTAGAGCTTATAACAAACCAACATACAGTATTGCCTGTGGAGCTTATAACAAACCAACATACAGTATGGCCTGTGGAGCTTATAACAAACCAATATAAAGTATGGCCTGAGGAGCTTATAACAAACCAACATACAGTATGGCCTGTGGAGCTTATAACAAACAAACATACAGTATGGCCTGTGGAGCTTATAACAAACCAACATACAGTATGGCCTGTGGAGCTTTATAACAAACCAATATACAGTATGGCCTGTGGAGCTTATAACAAACCAATATACAGTATGGCCTGTGGAGCTTATAACAAACTAACATACAGTATGGCCTGTGGAGCTTATAACAAACAAACATACAGTATGGCCTGTGGAGCTTATTACAAACCAATATACAGTATGGACTGTGGAGCTTATAACAAACTAACATACAGTATGGCCTGTGGAGCTTATTACAAACCAATATACAGTATGGCCTGGGGAACTTATAACAAATCAAAAATGTAATGTCTCTAAAAGCGATTTTTAAATGCGCTCACAAATTTTTTTTTATAAATTAGATTCCCTATAATCTATTTGAAATGGTTATCAATCAGATTTATTTTTATAATTTGGAGGCTAGAATTTAGTCAGTGTTTCTCCATGATTTTTTTAAATTAGATGCCTCTAGAAGCCATCTGAAGTTGTTTTCCACCAACAAATTTTTATGACTTGATCTACTTAGGCCTTAGAAGCTATTTGAAAAGGTTCTTGCCTGGAAATTGTTCACTTAGATGTCTTGAGAACTTATTGAAAGTGGTGTTGAAAAGTGAATGCTTTTAGAAGCTATTTGGTGTGGTCTCCTACGGATGTATTTTTTAAATATGATACCTCTAGAAGCCATTTAGAGTAATATTCGCCTCGAAATATGTTTAAAGGTGCAAAGTGAATGACTCTAGAAGTTATTTGAAGTTTGATAGAAGGCCATCTTTAAGCATCGTTTTAAAAACTTCGGAAATGTTTGGGGGATAAGGTTTTTAATCTCCCCCTCCCCCCCTTAACCCAATCATCACACATTTTGCAACTTTGGTTTGAATCCTGGTGGAGTCTAAGATTCAGCCTTCATGTGGTAAAAAAAAGCATTTAAAAGGGAGTTCGAAGTTCATTATAGGGTTGGCATCGGATATTAACAACCCTACTTGTGTTAGGCGAAATTTGTTGTATAAATTTATTATATTTTATCATAGATTTCTAAGTTGCTTCCTAAATGGTTGTGTTCACATATATAAAATAGTAATTATGATCTAAATAGACCCAGAACAGTCCCTGGTGTTGTCCCTACGTACAGTAGCCCCATGACTTCTTTGGTGCTGAGTGACAGCTCACAGCTGACTTCTGACGGCTTTGAAAAGTTACCTGACCAAATTATGTATCCCTACGCCGAACCATATGATCTGCATCAACATGTGTTTAGCAGCTGTCACTTCTGACCGTCAAAATTTAGGTATATATCTAAATGTTGATTGTCAGAAGTCAGCTGTAAGCTGTCAGTCAGCACCAAAGAAGACATGGGACTGCTGTAAGTGTGTGTTAGTCGCTCTTACCATGTGGAATAAGAGAAAAACAACCAACCAGTCAGAAGTAAACACCTTTGCAACACCTGAATGAACTTACTATGTTTTTCAGCAGGTGCTGCGGCGAGGAGAACATTCAACAATGTCAGCCGTCGTTGACCCTGCTTTCAAGGCCATACCGAGGACCTCGGCAGCCTTCATTATTTGGAGAATAGAAGTAAGCTGCTTTAAATTCGATGTGCTTCTAAAATTATGGTTTGCTAAAAAATGTAGCAATTAGTAATTTCTCAACCCATACTTCCTGTATTTCAATAACTGCAGTGACCAGGTGACCAGTGTGCCAGGGCTTTTGGGCACCACTTACTTGAGTAAAAAACCTCACAATGAGGTATTATGTATGAAGTAGCGTTTATGAAAATTCAAAATAACTAACACTTTTTTTTCAACCTTTCAATTGTCATCACATTAAAAAATATATATAATATATTTAATTTAATTTCAGAAGCTCAACAATTAAAGTTGAAATTCTTAACAAAAGGGATGATTTTAATTTTCTATGTTTAGCTAAACTTATAACAGGTAACTTTTAAATATAAGGCTTTCAATGTTATAAAGACATATTTGGTAAAAACATATTTATTAATTGAGTCGTTGGCGCGAACAACGTTGTAACCCACAAAAACCAGATTTTTGGAAAAATGACATAATTTATTTCAAAGTCTTATTACTATTAAATAAAGAAGGTTATGAACAACTTTGCTTTGTGTTTTAAATATGTACAAGATATGGAAACCATTAATTGATGTCATAATACCTTTTACAACACTATTTTATATAATTTTCTTATGAACATGTTTTGCAGAATAAAACATTTGTCACTGTGGGATCTTAAGAAACAATTATGCAGGATCTTATAAAGTTTGTATTTAAAAAATGTAATACATAACAAAAGTCACAAAAAAAATATTAAAATCCTGATCAAAGTGTATTATTTCCCTTAAGGTGGGATGGAAGAGAACGCGAGACAATGGCCGTGTTTTTGCAGTTTTTATGGCAAAACATTTTTTTACAAAAATAAAAAAAATATTGCTCCAGTAAAAACATATAATTTAATTTTCTTCACATGATGTCCTCAAAATGTCTTGAATATATGTCAAGGTTGTCCTGGAATTTAATGACAACTTTTTCTCTTCATTTAAAATGTTTTTAAGATAATATACAACTAGATGCTCAAAATGTATTCAAAAACTGATTCATTGGCATGAACAACGTTGTAACCAACAAAAACAATTTTTTTGGAAAAATAACATAATTTATTTCAAAGTCTCCCTACTATTAAATAAAGAAAGTGTCTCGACTATTGCATTACACAAATCATTTCTCAGTGGTTTCACATAAACTTTCCACAAAGAGAGTATTTAGTTGAAAATCTTTCTTTTACAGTTGAACAAGGCTGTGACACAGTTACAATGTTTTTCTCTCGGGCATAAGGGTAGACTAGGAGGCAATATGGGGAAGAACAAAGTATAACAGTACATTTATTAGGTATCAAAATTGGCATAGAAAATTATCATAGTGTTTCGCTTCTACAAAATATTTTAAGAACTTACTATTCATGAGTTTTAGAAAAAATGTTTGTCTGATACATAAAAATAAATCTTGCATGGTCTTGTGATAAAAAGCACTTAATTGGTCTTATAATAGGTTTAGTATAACACAACACTTCATGTGACGTGAGGGAGGGATGCCCAGTGGGTTTTTAGATCTTGTTAGAAAGACTTACACTCATTAGGGATGTACTCGGTCATTTTCATGAAGTTGTCCTTCTGTTTTTTTCAATGTATACGGCTGGAAGCCTCTTGACATTCACAGGTGCTAGGTATCCTGAGTTTTCCCCCTTCCTATTCTCCACCATACAAAAATATTGAAAGAGCTGGAGGATGTTGTGACTTGTTCTGCCTCGAAGGGTTGAAGGGTTATCTGCATTTACCTGAAGCTGTAACGAGTTACATATAACAGCTACAAACAAATGGGGTAACACCCTCTGCCCCGTTGGACTCGAACTTTGGCATCGTGAGCACTGACCACCTCTCGCCAACGCACAGTTCCTAAGACTAAATGGAGCCGTCATGCTATAGCCAGCTCTACAAGAAAGCCCCACCCAAAAGAAAAAAAAAGGCAGTTTGGTGCGTATTAGTTGCCACATCCTCCACCAGGCCAATTCTGAAAGTTTCTAGTTCTAGGGATGACTGGCAGAGTCCCCACTCTGTCCACTCCTTTCTCCCTCCTATCCTCTCCGCTCTCTGTGAACATGGCTGTCCGTTTTCACTATATAATGGGATGTTTTAATATTATAGTCACTCATTGTGCCATAGGTTAACTGAGGTGAGGACGACAGCTTAGGCTGTGACATAATTGTATTTGATTCTTTTTTCGGCTTAACATGCAAGATTACATTCAAAATTACTGATTTGTGCTTAATATTTATAATTGTCATATTTGGGATGGGTTTCTTTTTGGTATCTACAGGGTTATGTTGTATCCTTGTCCTCATTATTTTTAACTTACTTGAGGAACTTATTTTTGAGACTTTAACTCTGAGTGCGCATTTTGTCTCTATTTTTCGTGAGAGTAGTGCATGCTAATTGTTGACATTGTTAATGTAATATTGGTTGCCTTAAGCAGTCCAAAGGGATGTTATCACCACTAATTTGTGTGATTTATTTATGACTCTATTTAGTGGAAATTCATTAATAAGAGGGGCACTTGTATTTGACGCAGTTGTATTTGCTTTAAAATGCATGCAAACTTTGTATTAGTTTCAAGATATTCTCTTGGTATTGTACTTTATACCACACCTCTCTATTATGTTTGAGAACGGGGCATTAGCTCAAGAGTGGAGCTGGCTTTATCATAATTTTGCTGTGTGGTTATGAGAACCTTTGTAATTATTGCGCCCCGAAAATTAGAGCCATTATAGGCCATTACATGATATGGATGTATTTATTTTAGGATGGTTGAGTCTATATCTGAATATATTTAGCAATGTAATGTCCTTGTTCGCAGTGGCGGCTCGTGTATAGGTACTGCAAAACTGCAGCAGCCCCTATTTCCACTTGATATTATCGATAACATTTAATACAATGAATCCTTTTTTCTTTAATTCCTTCTTTATTTTTGTAGTACCAGTACAATATATATTCCATAAAATTAATGTCAGTACTTCATTAGCCATCCCCCAGTTTATGAAAAAGATGCAAAAATCTTTGTATGGAACTGTGCGATTCACAGTGCCAGTGACGTGGTGTTTGACTGTTGTGCGCATGTGCCCATAGGAGGAGGGTGGGGAGGAAGGCGGGACTGCCAGGTAGAGAGATCACTGTTGCTCTCGCAGTGCCGGATCTGGCGTGATGGTGGAAGGAAGTTTTTTTTACTCAGTGTGTGTTTGTGCTTAAAAACCTTGTACTATATTCTTGAATGTGATAAAGTGTAGAAGAGTGTAGAATTAGATTATTATTATTATGCTTCCAGCTATTCTATTTGATTCATTATTTTTTTTCAGTTCTTTTATTTAACAGATAGACTAAATGCGCTTGCAGTACTTTCATTGGAGAAAAATTTCCTCAATTGTCATCCAGAAATCAAGGAGAACATTATTGAACTTTTTGCGCAAATTACAAAAAGAAGAATGGATTTCATTTTTAAATGAATAGATCAAGCTTGAACTGTAACCATTTAAGTTAAAGTAAGTAAAAAGTTTGGTGTTTTTTGTTAAGATTTTGTCAAGTTCCTGAATAAATTTAATTTTTATACATGTTTTTTTTCCTTTTACACAATTTAAAAAAAGGCTAAACATTTTCTGGAACAGCACCCCCACTAATTTTAACTACGAGCCGCCACTGGTGGTAGTTGAACTTTATAACAAACTTACTTAAATATCAGTGTAAACTAATTTTTAATTTCAAAAACTATTTATTTTACTTGGTTTTGGTTATTTTTTCCAAGATCACATAGGTAGGCACGCAATATAATTGTCAATCTGATAATAGTCTTGTTGGCTTGTCAGGTCAGGCATCATATCCTGGCTGGGTGTAGGTGAACTCAAGGTTTTTTTCCTAAAGAGTTTCACACTCTCCTTCCGCGAAAATGTGGGTGCACTTCCTCTAAATTATACCTACCTCATCTCTAAACTATTAGTGTAATTAGTACATAGGCGTATAGTCCGAATGGGTAGTGAAACACACTGCTAAAAAAATGCGAAAAACAAAATTCAAACATTGTTCTTTGTCATGTCAAACACTTCCCAGATAACCATTTTAAACAAAATCGTTATTTCCAAACGTCTAAGAATATCATATTTTCAAAATGCCCTAATTAGTAAATTAAACCATGGGTGCAGCTAAGAGTTTTGTCATCAAGGTCGTTTTGACTTAAAACGCGTCTTTTATATTTACCTTAATAATCAATACTATATAATAATAATAATTATTATTTTTTTACCCACGTCGGTGTTTGTATGGTCAAACGCGCTAATCTCGAGTTAGATTAGACTGCCGAGGAAGGGGAGATCAGGGTTTGATCCTAGTCTGGTGTACTGAAGGAGGTTTTTCATAAATGATTTCCTACTCTTTATTCCCACGCAGATGCTAGTGCACTGACTCCAAATTACACATACCTCATCCCAGCCCACTAGCATAATTAATACATAAGCGTATAACCAAAATGGAACTGGAAATGAACCATACCAAAATGGAAAGGTGGGAACAACATAACTATTTCGTTAAGGTTTTGAGGGAAAAAAAACATAATATTTGTATTGCGCCGGAATGCCTTAAAGACGTGTGTAATGGAGGATAAAGACTTAAAAAATACTGTTCTTCCCCAAGTTTGTGTCGAATTGCTCAGATATGCAGGGTATAGGCTTATGCATATGGCTTTTAATTTACATTTTTGGGCCTTAAAATATCTAAATCGTATATAAATGTTTATATAAAAAGGATTATGGTATGTAATATGCATTTTTGGTCCTTAAATTTTTTTTAATGCATATGGTTTGTAATATTTATCTAGCTATAGCAGAGCACTCTTTAAAATCCATGTTAAAATTCATGTAGCTATTAGTGCAGGCTCCAAAGGGATTTTCGTTTGCAAGATATGAGGACCGCAAACTATTTTGAGGTACGCATACCCGCGCTGTATAAAAATGTATGTTGCCATGCGTAGGTGTGGTCATTTCCCCCTCCCCCTCCCCTCTATTCGCTCCACCACCAGCACCCTATCACTGCAATGCTTATCATGTCCTTTGCGTTGGTGTTGGTGCAGTTGTCACGTTGCCAGTCGTGAATCAACATCGTAAACTGGTGTTAATATGAGTTTCTGAACTCATTATATTATTATTTACTCATGTTACAAGTATTTTTGTGAAAAAATGTCAGTGCAAGTCATTAATTTGAAGAGGAAGAAACCCAATTAAAGTGTATGTTGGTTTTGCGGTATGTCAGGGCAGCTAGTTATTACTTACTATAAAACGTGCCGCGGAGAGGCGTAAAAATGAAATAACTGAAAAGTTCAATAACCTAAACAATTCAAAATCCAGCGTTCAATGTTTTTCTTGGCATAGAAATTGTATGGCGAGTTACGTAAGTGAGGAAAAAGTTCGACGTTGAGAAATATCATAATTTAAAAAAGAAGAACGTTCTATTTCCAGTGTTGTTGTATCTACCGACAATGTTCGCACTTCTCTAAGGAACGCTGTAGTGTCTGCACAGGTATTGAAGTGTTTAATATAATTGTTTAGTATTTTATTTCTTTATATTTTATTATTTTAGTATCAATTTCATTATTGTTTACTTAATTAAATCTTTCTTATATTCATTCATTATTACTTTAAGTAATTATCACATATTTCTGTTTACCGCTTTTTCTTTCATTAAGTCATGTTTTGTAAGGGTGGTACAATTGCTCTTTCGTATTTTTACGCGCGTTTCCTGTTAGTCCGCAAAGTGTTTTCCTCAAAGGTGGACGTGCGTCCCCACCGCGGCTCAACTCCTCAGTTTCTCTTAGTGTTTTGCACTCTCTTTCGCCAATTTAAATAACCCCAATTTCATCCTAACTTGCGTAAATGTGCGTCTGATCAGAATCCACCAAGATCATCCCATCACAACCCCAGGTAGGCCTACTTGGGTTACTGCATCACCGAATCTTCAGAAGCAGGTAGGATCTCACCATGTATACTTACGCACATATTAATTGAATACTTCTCCCTCTTAATCAAATTAAAACCAATAGTACAAATAATTTTTTCTGTGTTCTGAACTTTTTACGGCACAAAATATTTTAAAAACTGCACACGTTAAGCAAGACAACGTTTTTACAGCAATAAGTACCTGTAAAACACCTCAAGACTTGTATGTTAAAGAAAAAAAGTACCATAAAACTTGCTGCCGAGATTATATAAGATTACCGAGATCCTCTGAGAACAAACCGGGCCTACCTTCTTCTAAAATACCCCAAGAAACAAGAAATACTACATAATTCTTTAAAAAAACTAATAGGTGAAATAAAAGATACATATCATACTTGCTCTTTTGAATTATCATGCTTGGTGACACGGATGGCTGAGCTCACTATTATAGATAATGCAGTTGTATAAAATCGAGTGATCAAAACACTTCTTATTGATAAATATGGTGAAGAAATATTATTCATCTATCCGTGTGATAGATCGAAGTCTTCTTTAGTGTTTATGTGCGACATCCCTCTTTGTGAAGTAATTGAATGTGTCCGTCAGTTGGATTCAGATAAAATCACTATTAAAAATTGTGCAAAACAACAGAGAAAAGAGGCAATAGCTACAGAACTTTTACCGGATGGTTACTTGTGTGACGAAATATTAATAGAGAGCGCATTAAATAAAATTGATTTGCCTCCGGCTTGGACGAGTTTCATGCAAACGTTATTCAGTGCCAAACACAATAAATTAGGAGAAAGAGCTCTCTTGCGGGCCAAAGCAGCATTCTGTGACTTTTTTACGCTATAACTGAAAAAAAATACACCTAAGCATGTAGCCCTTACGGAATCTTTTCACCGTTTGATTAGATCGAAAAATCTGATTACAATTTTGAATAAATTAGGTCATTGTATTAGCTATAAAGCATTAAAAGATCTTGACGCAGAAGTAATTATATATTTTGTGTGAGGATGAAGATAAATTGGTGCTTATACCTAAGAATATTGTGGGAAATCAATCATTGTTTTTACACGAAGCCATCAACACTAATTATTTCAATGAAGAAACTTTAAGTGGAAAAGAATCTACTAATGTGACTGCTATTGTTGTATATCAAGAACAAACTTCTATACAGAACGAAGTATCTCTTATTAAACTTCAGAGTACTTGGGAAAATGGTGAGTATAATTTAAAAAGTGTAAACTATTAAGAACTTTATTACTGTAGTATAATATACCGAAAGTAAATCCTGAAACATCAAATTATGACAAAACTAGCTGTTTATTAGATAGTCCTCAAGTCAGGCGTTTTTAAAAAGTAATTTAAATATATCACGTTTACAAACTTTCTTTCTTAAAAAAAGCTCCCTTTGTTCTATTTGAAAATCAGGTGATGTGCTGGCTGCCTTTACTCAATTGGAAGCTAGCTTTCGCAACATCAAGTCGCCAGGAGTTCTCCTACTACATGCTACAAAACTATAGGTACTCCATTTCATCTCACACTCACCCTACCATTGCACATTAGCGTAAGTGCGCATTACCCGAACAGGTAGTAAGACGCGGTGCTAATAATAATAGTTTGTAGGCTTGAAGGAAGTATTACTCTATTAGCTTACATCAACTTATTTAAAGAAATGTCAACAGTTTCAGACATTGTTATGCTAGTCAAACCTTTTATTAACACATTTATTTAATTTAAATGATCATATAATGATGCATCTTATATATTTAATCAAATTATGAACGATATCAAAATGCCAGATTGACTTGTATGTGTCTAAGAAAAAAAAAAGATACTCGAAGGTTCCCGTTTCTCTTACACACTGGTATGCATACTTACTATAGCTCGAAAATTTCAGCCACAGATGGCCATTCATTTTATAATATAGAGATCAAAGGTAAACACAGAGTTAACATAGCTAGCAAAAGAAGGTCACTGATAGTTTTCCCATCACAGGAACCTACTTCGTCAAGAAATATGGTCCAGGAATACCAACAATGTTGCGTTTTAGTGAATTAGTATATTTCCAAAAACACCTCATGTTGACCTAAAGACTAGCTTCTATGTTTTTTATATGTATTTGGTAACACTGGGTGTCTGAAACTTATATAAAATATATTATGTTAATTCAGAGTTGGTGTTTGGTGGTTGATCCTCGCATGGTTATGCATTGTCCCAAATGTCGTATGTATTCGGTGTCCACACGGTGAAGCATGTTGTCGTCAACTGTCATAACAGCCGCATGGTTCGTGCCACAATGTCCTTGAGTGACTGCGGTGGGTCGTCGGGTGAGAGTACACCAGAACTTTGAGGTGGTCCCACAACAAAAAATCTAGGGGTGTGAGGTTTTGTATACATGACCAACATTTTAAGTGTAGCTTATAATTATATATTACTAAAGCATTAAAATATATTTAATAAAATTGTATAGATATGGATCATAGCTTATATCTACTAGTAGTTTAATCTATTGGTTGGGTTTACAAATAGACAAATAATGCGACTTTAAGCTTTCATTTCTTTAGTGGTTTGATTATTATTATTTATATTATTTGATACATGCTACACGAGCGGACTGGGCAAACTGACGGCCACATTATCCCTAGATAAACGTTTAGTAGTAAAGTATAGTGCTTTTTCCTTATCTATGACTTTGTCCGGAGTAACGTGATCAGGGGGTGTTGACCAATATACCCACTTCCGTCCCGTTAAAGTTTTATAAAAAAATAAAAGAATAGTACTCCTGCCATTCGCTAGAATGTGCCACATGAAATATAACTAAAAACATGTCGCCAACAACATATTTTCCCATCAATTAATATGTGCTTAAATTATTTTAAATTACTAAACAATTTTTTTTACTTGATTAATTAAAAAGATTATATTTTATATGGTATTTTTTAAATTTAACATTAGTATTTAATGTTTATTCATTTTAAATATAGTGTTTCTAAATTTCCGCTGTTGGTCAAACTTGTCTTCGGACTTGAGCTGTCTATTTTGTAAAAGCTTTTTAAACGCTCTTAATTATCATTTATTGAAATAAACTAGAGAATCTTCAAGATTGTCGTAAGTGTATTGATTCATTATCATTATTTAAATAAATAAGTCTTTAAGACCTTTAACTAAAAAACCGCGCCATTATGTAAGATTCGAGATGCCATCACGAACAAAATGTAATGTGGTGGTGATGGTTATTATTTACATGTACTGATGTCTTGATAATACTCGAAGTCACATGGAATGTGTTTATTGAAATGTAGTGACGATGCTTATTATTTACATGTACTGTATGCAAGGCC
>CABFOW010007926.1:0-20827 GCA_902141385.1 Timema californicum | reverse complement strand
AGCTTACCACTGTAAAGTTTTAGTACAATTTTTATTTTATTTTATTAGAGAGTATATTTTTATAAAATGAATTGTTTCTGATTTATAAGCAAACAGATTATTTTTTATATAGCACTTGGAAAAATGAACCGGATTTTTATGCTCTTTGGTGAACAGATATGTTCCTTTTTTATCAATATTCCTGTAAATTTGTATAATATTTTATTTATGCTCTTTGGCTGAGCGTTTCTGCAACAATGTATATTGTTTGGTTTCACGAATCTCACTAATTTTTAGTGAATGCCTATGTTTTAAGATTAAAGAGGGAGAAAGTTTGTGCGGTGTACCATAACATTTATTTTAATATTATTTATTTTACCCGGTGTATGGGGGGAAGCAAGACATTCGGCTCCCAATAGCTCAGAACATCATTATAAATAGCTTAGATGAAATATTAATCCCTACAAAGTGCAACTATTATATAATACCGTTACTGAAAATGTGTTGAGTATATAATACAAATTTCAAAACACAGCCCAATGTTCAAAAGACAGGTATATCCCACAATACTTGAAAAAAGCGCTCCTAGTACTCTAACAGAGTAAAAATAACAAAATTAATAGCCTTAAAACATCATTAACCCTCCATTAATTTGATATTTTTTGTTGTAAAAGGTGCACTATTTACCAAATACTCAAAATGATCTTGGTTCAATTCTGTGTGGTGTTTACAAATATTTATATGATTTGGAACCTTTCTTATTTTTAAAATGCCTAAGACCGTTTCTAAGTATTATTTTTAAAGCGTTGCAACCAGAATAAAGGGATGCCCGCTTTGATGAGATTTTGCCAAATCCTTTATGCTATATTATAACAGCAAATATCTCCAAAATTATTTCCGATTTTAATTTTATACACTATTTTTTGGATCAAAATAATCACTTAGTCCTATTAAAGTATCTCATGGCCAATACATTTAGTACACCGTTATAATATGGACCGTGTCCAACTAATTAGGAAGGTACAATACAATTGAATAATACGTTGTTTTAGAAAAATATTGTTGTAAAGTGGTAAGATACCCGCACATGTACAGTAAACTTGAAAAAAAGTACTAAAACTTAATGTACATATAACTAAGCAACCCATCGAACTTGCAGCCTCGCTTCTCAGCCACACATAGATATAATATGTTTATTTTACCACTGCCAAGCTCAGAAATTTGGTTGGTTCCACCAATATATTTAAATATATGTATGTGTGAGTTAAATATATATGTCCGTGATAGTGTTTATTTATAGGAGTTAGGCCAAATTTTAAAGATATAGTAAGTATTGACAGTAAACTTGTTTCACGCATAACTATTTTTTTCAAACCTGAAACGGAGCAAACCAAATATAATACATCTGGCACCAATGTCAGCTCAGGTAGTGTAATCACACTACATCATACACTAGACAAATCAAAATGCGTCACTTTCTACTTGGCTTGCTATTATTTTCATATTGTGACGTCAGTAGAGTAAACGTATTGGTCTTATTGGCTGTATATTTGGTTACTCATCTAAGAGTAATAAATCTATTGTCTTAACTAATAATATAATATTATTACATAGTTATCTGGTTTAGGTGTGTTAGCTCTGAAGTAAACAATACTGTTGATATGCCGTTGATTGTAAGAGAGAATAACATAACGATCCCCCAAAGGTACATTTTTAACAATATAATAAATACATGTCTGCAGGTATACAGTATATACAGTACCTATAAAGTTTATAAAACATGTTTCCTTAAAAATGTTCCATTCATCTTGTAGATTGAGAAAAATATACTTAATTGATTATTTAAATTAGGTTAGGTTTCACTAACTATCTAACCACAAAAACAATAATGTAGATACTTTCTGATTGAGAATTGTGACCATATTTGGCAGGATTTACTTCTTATTAGAAATTGAATATCAATGTTAAATAATTGGCCTAGCTCAATTGATGACCAACTATGGCTTATGATCAATCCAGTAAATCTACAAAATTGGGGAAAATGGAAAATGACTATTGTGAGCAAAAGCATGATAAAACCGACTCTACGGTACCCCTAACCAAGGTGGTCATCCGTAGGCTCCCACCATCACTTACAGAGGAGTCGTTTCTTGAACTTATAAAACCACTTCCTTCGACCGAACACTTTTACTTTGTCAAGGCTGAAAAACGACTTAAACAAAATGCTTTCTCAAGAGCTTATATCAAATTTGTGAAACAAGACGATATTTGGCAGTTCAAAGAGCGGTTCGACAATCACCCTTTCATTGACAACCGGGGTGCCGAATACCGTGCTGTCGTGGAATTTGCTCCGTTCCAAGGCGTGCCAGTAAATGATTGGAAACAAAATAACGGTTGTAAGGTTGGTAAGTTGGAAAATGATAGGAAATACCTTGATTTTCTTGAGTATCAAGATAGTGAGGATGAAAACGTAATGGTAAATAGGTCCTTTCAAGAGTATTTCCCGCATGAAAACAACAAAAGCAAAACCACCCCTCTTTTGGAGTATATTAAGGATAAACGTCAAGCCGAGGAGACTAAACAAAAATACTCTCAACTAAATCGTACTCGCGACTCAAATTTCCATGATAGTAAGAAAGAACAGATTCGATTGAGTGACCCTATATCGAAGTCAAAAATGTCTACAAAGAGCACAAGTAAGAATAGCCATGCCCAGGCCTACAGAGATGTCGGTTATGAGAAAAGAAGTATATCTACTTGTGGGAGTAAGATATGCCATGACCGTCACAAAGTTTGTCGCAGGAAGAACGGAAAACTTTTCGATCCAAATAAGGAAGACCCGCGGAAAACCAAGAGCGTTAATATCGAGGAAACAGATTTCGAGGCAGAATTATCTAAACTAATGGAGCAATTTGAACTAAAGGAAAGGAATCTTGAAGAATTTGGTTTGGGGAAGTTTGACAATCCAAGTAACAAAAAGGGAAAGAAGGAAAAGTCTGTCAAATTCGTACCTATATCATTGAACCAAAAGTTCATGATCACGCAAAAAGAACAGTCACCCAATGAGGTCCTCCGCAAAACCGTTAGACATTCCATCAGTTTAGCGGATTACTTCGCTCCAAGAACGAATGTATGTAGCCTTCTTGGCAAAGAAAAAAAGAAAACTGAAAAGGGGGAGGTCCAGACACCAATAAAAGCTGTCAAATTAACAAGTTTGCACAACTCCTTAGTGAAGAGTAAGGATTTTGACATCAAACTTCTTGTCCAACCATCCTCGCCCTCCGACGGTCAAAACGACTGACTAGCATTGTCCGACAGCTAAAGCACATGCCATTTTCTAAACGGAGAAATCACTGTGTGCAATGGACTATGAAGTTTAATAATACCACAACTGTCGCAACTCCTATTTAAGTTACAGTAGTTATACTGCTCATTTATCAAATCAAAGAAGTAGCCTATACCAGTTAACAACTATTATAAAAACACACCAAGGCATTTGTTATTAAATTGAACCATTCCTTGACTATTTTTATACTTTAATAGTTAAAGGTGAACTTTAAAACTGTTACAACATGAAAAACATATGCTACATGAGAAGTTAAATACTTGTAGAATGACGTTACAACATTCTTGATGATGCCTTTTGAAATAATCCGATGTAATGTGCGTAAGGCCCTTAAAAAGAGAAGAGTTAGATATCATGTTTACACAATCAACGCCTTTGAAATCCCAGACTGAAGTCGTCAAAAGTTAAAAGTGGGCCAGGCAGCGTTGCATGGGCGTAGTCTTTACGACTCTATAAAACAACCGACGTGTTTAGAGTTACAACCTGCCGAACCACATATCTAGACCAAGCAGAACTTATGAAAGTATGTACAATATTGTTTCAGGGTGGAGCTATCCTGAAGATTCGTCACAGAAGGGATTTTTTTAAATTATTTATGTAAAATGTTGTATAAGCACAAATTTATAGAAATAATTTGATGAATATATTTTTAGTTGTTTCATTTACAAATAAAACAAACGTTTATTGAAATTGAGTATACTTTTGTGTAGACAAAATTTAAGGACTGTTATGGTTTAGATCGTTTATGTGTGGCTAGTACTCGTATATGGCACACAAATAAGAGCCAGCATTACATATGGAATATAACTCCTAGTTCATCCTGCAGAGATTCGATCCCTTGCCTCCTCGTAAACAGAGATCTTGTTTGGACCAATGACTACCGTAGGAAGGTAGCTACAGTTTCTGAGAAACTTAATTTGTTCCTAAGAACTCTTTAACAATGTCAGTGTTTGTGAATGGGCATGTTGTGCGGTCAAATGAGTATTAATTTCAATTAGTTGATAAATGAGACCTATACACGGGTATTGGACCCTGGACCTTTGGTTTAGTACGCCAATGCTTCACCACTGAGCTATGTAGAATGTGTCCCGTGCTTAAGGCCATTCTTCACTCATAGCTTAAGGTTGAGTCTGTAATGGACGTGTGGAGTCCTCAGCTATATATGAGCGACCAATAGTATCGATAGGTATCAGACACCACAGCCATATGAGACTCGGGAGAGCTGTTATGTTACCTAGTGTACAATACAAGATTGTGATTAAAGAGAAATTTCAATTAATATGAACACACAATATAGCTCAGTGGAAGAGCAATGACGCGCTAATTCAAAGGTTCCAAGTTTGATTCCCGTATCCAAGTATTAAGTTTCAACTAATTTAAATTAATTGAATTTTGGTCCCTTACATACAGACAGTGCCGTAGCCTTTGTTTCGTGTAATGATGTGATATATCCGTGTTTAGATGGTAAACATTAGATCATCCAATACAAATCTAATTTAAGAGCTGTAAGTAGCGTGGTTAGCTCTAGCTAGTTCTACATAACATAACCACTTCCTTTAATTTGTTAGGCAGTTTGGCAGATGTTAACATACATTTTATTCTTTTATTTATTAACATCTGGACTTATGAACATTATTCGTACCACACTATTTAGTATCTTATATTTTTGTATTTATATTTTAATGTGTCAACTTATGTTTTAGACTGTTCATCGACTCGTTTGAGATTTATATTTTAGTTGAGGGCCGCATAATAATTTTATATAAACGTTCATATCTTATACTATGTTTCTTCATCAGAAGTATATTTAAATTATACATTTTGTGTTTGGTAACTTCACTTAATACATTTACCACTTTATTAACGGTTTAATTTATAAATTAACTTTTTATCTATTTTCTTAGACCAATTTATCTAAGTCTTAACTTTTATTATAATCAGACAAGACCTGGTGACGAGTTCTCAGGACCATACACCATTCGGGTCCCACGTGTACAAATTGGTCTGAAGTTGGAATAGGAACAATCTTATTTATATACCATTTGAGGTAACTTTGGCGATACCCGCCTCAGCGGATGCATGGTCTGAGGCATCATTCTCACAGTAAACGGGATTGTCGATGATTGGAAGGCCGGGTTTAGTATCTTGGTTGGGTGTACCGGGGTGTTTCCCCCTACATTGTTTTACACTCTCCCTCCAATCAAATGTGGGAAAATTTCCTCCAACTTCGACCTTCCTGATCCCTAACCAAGTAGTGTAAGTATATCCCTAATGGGTAGCAAAATGCGGCGCACAAAATGAGCCTTAAGTTTAAACAATCCCGTGTTCGTCCGACTCGCCTATTTGTTTGGTCCCCCGAAATAGGTATTTATGTATTTACATCAATTTTCTAACTGACAAATTGTGTTTAAAAAAAATTAATGAGTAGGAAATGGTTATTTTTTTAGAAATTACTTTTCAACTAGCTGAAACACCGGAACAGTAATGAATTAACGGCCTGGGACTGGATGTTGTGTCTATTATAGATTTAAGTTAGTTTATAAGTCGTGTGCTGATATAATCAGTTCGGTTCAGAAAGTGCACGTTAAATACCTCAAATAAACGAGAACAAAATACAACACCAAAGCTACCGTGAAATGAGTATAGAAACTCTTCTTGGCTTTTTAGGGAGAGTGTTGGATGTCTTCGTAAAAACAACGATAGTGCCCGAGTAGAGGTCTAGGTCTCCTCTTGCTCCGTCGAAGTATAATAAAAAGGTTAGGTTGGGCCTCACGTCACTTTTACTTTCTCACTTCCTTATTTAGGGTGCATATACATCTGCGAGCCGAGCCGAGCCGTTCGTGAGCCGCAGGTCCTCATGTTTGGGACGGGGCTTGGAGCGCCGAACGAACTGCTTCTGAACCGCTCGTGGCAATCCACCTCCTGTCGGTTTTTCTGACGGACACAAAGACGTTCTCAGTTCACGGCGTCGTGTATAGTTCGTGGTTTTTCTTTCTGCTCACGAACCTCCAGCCTCCATTGTCTAATTTTGTGCCTATTGATTTTGTTCCACCGTTTGTTTTATTTAATTGTGGAGTGGCCAGAGGAAAATTTATTTAAACTGATTGATATTTATAAAACCAAATATTTACTCTGGGATCCTAAACATAAATACCATTTCAAAAAGATTTAAAATAAAATTCGTAACATAAATAAAGAAATAAAATTGGTAAACTCGATCAACAGTGTACACTAGCACACACAGTGTAGCTATTTACCAGTCTTGAGTGGAGATTGAAGCTCGGAAATATGTTTCCTGTTTGGGAATATGGGGACCAGTATTCTGCAACAGATTCTCAAAATCAGAAGGCGACATTCACGTGAAAATCTTATATTGGCCGCTTATTTCTTCTGACTTCAAATCCATCATAATCTCCGTACCAGTGCGTTTTTATACAGGTCAGTGAGCCACCGACGTTGTTGTTTCCTCTTATTCTTTCACAAACTAGCCATCACTAAAGCCGCATAACTCATCACAAAAACCGCGTAATTTTACTCGTGCGAAGACATGATTGCAAGTACACGCACCGGTGACAAATGACTGCTGGTGGTTTGCGGTTGGTTCCTTCCTTTCCCATGGATCGCTGGAAGTTCGTTGTGAAAATAATTTCAAAGAACGGTTCACGAGCGGCTCACGAACATATCGGCTCGCAAATGTACACGCACCTCCCCAGAAAGTATTGTGATCGTCAAAACAAATCGAACGCGAAATTTTGATGAATTTTGATGTTTAATGACCCGCTGGCCCCCAAAAAGTGTTTTCTGCAATGCCGTCTTTCTATGTGTCTGTTAAACCCTAGAATTAAGATTAGTTTGATAAAGTGTGAAAAGAAAAAAAAATCGAGTTTCTCAAAATCGGCTATGACGATTTTAATTAAAATTTGGATATAGGCGTTGATTAAGATTATAAATAAAATACATGTTTCATTTATCCATGAAAATGAATTTTAGGGTACTTTACAGAAGCGGAAATGTCCATATCTCCGCAACTATTTGAGATACTAGATAACTTATCATTTCAAAATCGTAGTACTATTAAAAGTAAAAAAAAATATTAGAAATATATTTTTATAAAACCAACAGTTTCTGAGATATTGGCAAATACTATTACTATTACTAATACTATTTTGTCGCTTTATTTGTGAAGAGATACTACTTAAGTTTTAGTGCAATAAATCTCTAATTCTCTAGAGTAAGTAAATATTAGTCAGTCTTTCAAAAGGTTGTTGGTCTTTTTCCTTTAACCTCTTAGGGGAAATATTTGTACAGCAATGATCTATCTTTATCATTTTAGACTCAATAGTTAATATTTACCTTTTTATTGGTCTAAATTTATAAATGAGGAATTTAATAGCAATGCAATAACCATAAGGTGTCCAACCTCTAATAAAATGTGGAAAATTTTAACTGGAAGACGAAATTTTAGTACGAAGTGTCGATCCTTGTGGACCCAATATCTATCTCTTAAATTGGTCCAAATGTACAAATGAGGACTTAAATTCTTTATTTTTATTTCATTATGAACGATCAAAGTTATTTTGATCCCTTTCAAAAATTGATATATTTTCAAGTTTAGAAGACCCAAAGACCTAATTTAGCTACAATGTAGTGTTCTTACGCAATCAGCTGTAATTACCAAGCGATCCGCCTGTTGGTGAACCCTACTCTAAATAATGTCGGTAGCTCTCACACAGCCAGTGAATAGTAAAATAGATCGTTAGTCTTGGTTCCAAACCCACCTGGAGAAGTCAAATTATAGTTATGTATGGTTGCGTTTAACCTCAAGGCTTTAAATAAGGGATGGATTTAGAAGTGTTACCTATATAGAGAGAAAATGCACCAACCACTGCTTGGAGGGGACTAGGAAAACTAGCTCATTGATATTCATATCAGCGTATAGTTGAGTCTCAACCACCCTATCATAGGAAAACAACTAAATTACAAGGCTAACGCCCAAAAACAGATGAATAAACACAATTTTTATATAGTTTTTTCCACGAGGGCAGAACTTTAATTCGATATAATTTACTTTTTCGAACATATAAGACAGAACATAATAATATATATTTAGCACCACGTCTTACTACCCGTTCGGGTTATACGCTTTAAGTACTAATTATTCTAATGGATTAGGACTTGGGAAGGTTGAATTAGAGGAAGTGAACCCGCATTTGCGTGGAGGGAGAGTGGAAAACCACTTAGGAAAAACCAGCCCCAGTTCACCCGACCGAGATTCGAACCTCGATCTCCCCGCCCTCAACAGTCGAGCTTCAACACGACAAGCGCGGTAGCCAACTACGCCACAGAGGCGGGTGACAGAGTATAGTATACGGGTACATAAATATAAAAGTGTATCGGTAAATAATTAACTAAGTATTTATGATCAGACGTATGCTGTTGATCACGTGGTCTCAAGCATAAGCTGCCATTCTACTAGAATATTGCTGTGAAAAAGGTAAAGTTCGAATCTGATCTGAAAGCATTAGGGTTGGTTTTCCAATATTCTTTCCATGCTAATGCAAGTGCACTTTATTTAAATCTGCCCTCACAACCTTTATCAAAGTTCTTTTACAAACTATTTATAATTTTAGGGTTTCAATATATGGTAGTTTTGCTTCAATTCCCTAAACAGATAAATGCAATTGCACCTCACTCATCCTTCTTCTTTAAGACTAATCCAATAAAAACTTTAGTCAATCCGATGGTTGTAGAACTTGCTACCTATAATATCTCACATTTTACATGTATGGCTAATTATGACATTGAAAAATAGTTTTTAATAGGGTGGTTCAATATTGTGTGCTCTACAATCATATTTATCTTATAACCACTAAAGCTGTTTTTAATAGTTTAATGAGCAAAGTTAATAAACAAAACTTAGAGCAAATTGGACTAAAAATATTACTTAAACTAGTATTAGGAAGTGTGTTTTCATATAATTACCTGAACATATGTTAGGTTCCTAAGATTATTTAATAAAATAAAGGTAGATTGAATAAAATTCATTAGAAAATAGAACACGTATTTTGTTCTGTTTTCTGGTTAAAGTTGCAATTCAATTCAGTTATTCAGTATAAAATATACCCTTATTAAGTGAACACATGGTTGTTTACGTAGTCAATTTATGTGTTTGAGGTGTGGTGCTAGTGAGCGTGAGTTTAGGGCAGTATTTTTGCAGTTTTTATAGCACAAACATCTTTTGGCCAAAATAAATCAAATATTTCTTCTATAGAAACATAGAGTTTTGTTTTCTGCACATGCTAACATAAACAGTTGTTGAAAATCTGTCATGAGCATGGCGGCATTTGGTGACAAACTTTTCTCTTCATTTAAAATGTGTATTTATTTTAAATGAAAAATTCAAATAAATAAATATGCATAAATAGTTTTATGATAATGTATATTTGTTCAACAATTACATTATAATTTTGTCATGGGGGAAAAAGTAACTTTAAATTACAATTTCCTCTCTCAAACTCAATATTATTGGTCTTAGTTGTCGTATGGGACTACATCGATGGGCACTGGCACCACTGGTGTTGGGTTGTACCACTTGCACCCAGCATTAGCGGGGTAGTCGCACACATTCAACTGAAACACAAACATATTATATGGTTTAACTATCGATTCTACTCAAACAACGTAATGAGAATTGTTGTAGTTATCATCACCTTTAATATGGATACAGTAGCGAGTTGAGTTAATGTTAACTTTGTGTTGAAGTAAAAGATGTATTGCCCCATTAATTCATTGATATTTTGTTTCTTAGTTAATTTAATAAAGAGACTTAGTAATAACACCAGACACTGCACAGTGAAATAAACAAAGAAAAAAACTATTATGAAATATTAGAAGATCATTCACATGACCATGGTTTTTATATTTGATGTATATATTTTTATCCACTCAACAAAAAATATTTTCAGAAAAAAAAATAGTATTATTTTATCTTTTTGAATCTCAAAAGTATTTTTTTAATAAGTTAAAATTAAAATAACGGAAATTAAATTAATATTACAAAGCTTTAAAATATTTTAAAATACCTCCAAACATTGTTATTTTGTATCACATTATTAAAATTATTTAAATAAGTAGGTAAAATGATCTTGAACTTATTTTTATATTTGCTTATTTTCTATTCAGATTCCTCTACGAAAAGATTATGTATTATCCCATGGTAACTGGTACTGAATTAAGTACGGAAACAAAACCCATGCTTACTGTAGCTGTACTAACTTAGAAGGCAGTGGCGGTCCCTTACATAATCAAGGTACTGAATAGAACAGTTTCAGGACTCTCATAGACAGTATTGATACGATATCTCCTCAACATTATGTTACCTTGCGGTTGAAGTGAAGATTAGCAGCGCACTCCATCCTCACGGGCTTGAAACCAACACACTCGTAGAAGTGGTGGCAGTCCCTAACATCGCCAAAGTACTGAGAAGCCCAGTAGTAAGTGGAGGTAGGTGTGCATCTGGAGGTGAAGATGTTGATCCACTCCTCGTCGGTGATGGCGACGGCCTCTTCCTGAGTCAGAGCAGTGATCTGCTCGTCGGTCAAGATGGCGTCTTCAGCAGTGGCGTAGGCCAGAGCGAACAAAGCGAGGACGGCGAAAACTAGAGCAAACAAACTCCTTGGTTAAAATAAACATACCTTTATAATTTTTATATGTTATTAATGCTAACTGTAAGGTTTTGTAACTTAGATAATTAATTGGAAGTAAAATCAAATAACATTTTTGGTTAGATGGGAAATAATCACTTGGTATTAGAAAACTACGTATCTGTGGTGCCATATTGTATGGAATGCTCAATACTACTACATGGTCTCCAGTGTTGAGTAATTATACATATATTATACTGATTTATGAATTCCGGTATAATTTATAATTGCCAATGTTTTAAGAACTAATTATTTTATTTTTTATTTGTATTTTCATCAAAAGTATTATAATTAATTCAAAATCCATGAGAAAATTATTCAGTAGTCTGCTTTATATTACATTAGTTGGTATTTTGTATTTTAATAAAACCATACGCCAACAAAGTTCACTTTTAAGCAATATACAAATATTATGATGGTTCTTAGAGCAGAAACATTTCTTTCGACCACGTCAAATCTATTTTTGACCTGCCCAACGTCAGCAAACCAGATTATATGATCTGTCATTCAATCTACGAGGCCACCGAGGTGGGTCAGATGCATATTGGTTATTTACTTGTTATAGTAAAAAAATGCATATTTTCATTTCAGATACTAATATAATTCCAATGATAAATTGTCATTAGAAATTTAAAGTTAAAATCAGTGGAATTGTTCGAGAAAATATGCAGAAAATATTAATAAAAAAATCGATAGAAAAAGATCATATTGATTAAACACACTATTTTTAAATTTTGTAAATTGTTTGAAAAACATATTCCAAATGGATATTTTATTTTGTTACCAAGATCTTATAGTGAGTTAGTTTAGATAACGTAATTAAGAGACTGTACGCATTAATTTTCAGAAGTTATTAATTTTTAAACAGATCATTTCGCTAGTAATCATAAAAAGGGAATAGGGGTGCAAACTCTCTTATTTAAAGTTAACCTTTTTAAGTTTGGATTGATTTTGTTTAATGTAAATTGGAATAATATGAATTATAATAAATTGCAAGATTAGAGCTATTTTTGTTGCACTTTTCGATACAAAATAACATTAATTACAATTATTTGATTAATCAATGAGTATTTATATATTTTACGTTAATCACTGAATATATTGGATTTATTATATATATCACAATGTTATATAAAAGTGTTATGGTCTCTGAAAAAGGTCTTGATCTTTATATTTTTATATAGATCTTAAAACGTCTGAGCTATAGTTGGGAATTTCTTCAAACTCTGTGATTTGGACAAACAAAAATGTAGACTTAAATAAATTCTCGCCAGAGTACTACGTCTAGTGAGTATTGATATTTATGAAATAGTCTATAAAAACATCAACCTTCCACTACATTGATGATTTGGTATAAATATTTTAAATATTAGTAAGAAATTGTGGTAATGTATATTCTTACACCAGTTTTAATTTATAAATGCTCTAATTAAGTAAAACATGATGTTAATTACCTTAGTCATTTAAACCTTGATTTAAATACCATATACTATATTATTAAAATAAAAATTAATATGTATATTTACCTTTCATATTTGAGCTTGGAGACCTTCTAGTCACAAAAGCTGATGAGAAGAATTATCTTAATTTTTGCTCGCTGTCCATTTATACTTGAATCCATGACTGTGTGGGTTGGACAAAGTACTAATAAGAATGAGTGACAAATATACATTAATACCAATTGACCTATAAACTGTCACAGCACGTCATTAAAATAGATATCAGTAATGCTCAAGTATATTTCGCAATATGGAGATCTAAATGGAAATCTTAAAGAAATCCGTATTGGCTCTTCATCAGTGGAATAAATCTCAAATTATTCTGGTAAGACATACATTTGTGGAATGATGGGCTATGGCGTTAACCTCATTTGGTATACTTTGCGGGTTATAGGCAATAGGGGGTTCTAATACCTGTTGATTGGGTGTTTTTTCATAATTAGTTTTAAAATCTCCATCTATTCAAATGCGGCTAAACTTCCCTTAAACATTTTTAATTTCTACCTGAAGCTCATTAGTGTAAATATTTATACATAATTGATAAACAGTAAGAAGCAGTGCACATAACCACAACAACAAAAAATAAAAAAAAATAAAAATCGGTTTCAAAAAAGCCAACTACCTTAATTTTGTTTGGTCTCAACTTCTCACTAACAGTTAGGGTTATACGCCCATGCGCAAATTACGCTAATATTCCAGGGTTAGTTAAAGTTAAATTTATATGAAATGTAACTTAATTTTCTGGGAGGGAAAGTGAAAAATATTTATGTTAATGATGTCCAAACAAATGGAATTTAATAAATCAAAACCAGGAAACTAAAATTTAGAACCAGGAAATGGAAGAGCTGTAAAATTGATATAACCAATGAAGAACACTATTTTCGGTGTGGTTGAATTTGAAAGGCACGTAAAAGAAAGATTTCATATAGCCTAATAAGTTTTAATTCTCAAATTGGGAATGTATCAATTGAACAGGTTTGGTGGAGGGTTTGGTAGAACCTTGAAATCTCCTCAAAACTATTATTTAATCTAACTTTAAATGAGGAAGAAAATGTAAATTTGGCAGATAGCTAAATGGACCACCCCATTTTACATTAAAGTTGAAATGTTTGTAGTTTTAAAATATATGCCTGACAAATGGATGTAAAGTGGAGAGTAAAAGGAGCACGCAAAATTGTTAAACTAATGTAAAAAAAAAGTTCTTGCTGTTTTAAATTTACAGGCAGAGGAACAACCTAAAAAATACAAACTGTAAAGAGGGCATAAATAGCTTTACGATTAGAGAGTTATGTATTTAAGGATAAGCTAGCTTCAATACAAGAATGGTATAATAAATAAAATATAATATATATGCTGTCATAGCTAAGAAAACCATGATGTTGTTTGGGAAACCATGATGCGAATGTATTCATTGTGTCTCTATAATTGTATATTATTTCATTTATGCTAATTGGTAAAGAGTTTTGCTCTTTTTCCCGACTTTTTCTAGCTATAATTAAATTTTTCAGTCTCTATCAATGTAAATTACATCGTTTCACTTATCTTATGACCGTGGTTAAGCAAATATTTAGTTTGGGTTCACCATAGTTATCTCTGGATTGTACAAGGAGAAACTTAAAAAAAGTTGGTAGGGCAAAGCCACTATTATAAATATATACAAGTGTATGTGAATATCCTCCGTAGTTATAAACGGGTATAATTTTGTAGCGGTGGATATTACACGATGCATATTGGTGTTATGAGAAATAACTTAAATGCTATTTTGAATAGTAAAGTAAGTCTCATCTGGGTGGAGGCCAGTATGTGGTGAGCAAATGTGTAGTAAAATCGCGGTGACAGCATAGTTTGTCCTATATCGAAGCGGAAAGTGTACGGCCCATTCTTCTACTTGGAGAAGACCGTTACTGGTTCCGATTAGCTGGATCTACAGACTGAGTGGTTGTTTCCACAGTTGGAAGAGGAAGTCAACTAATTCCTGTTCCAGCAAGATGGAACACCACCCCCCTGGAATCGCTATGTTCGTGAACATCTGACTGTGTAAATGCAAGGATACGCCGGAGACGACAACAACGTCTTCTGGACGTAGCTACCAAGATCATGTACCCGACCCCAGGTGTTCTCTTTGTACCACCACTGCTTCATAATCTGCAAAAATTGCTACTACGCATCCCTGCAGCAATCAAGTATACACCGGTGAAAATTCTGGGGCGCGTGTGGTGTGAGTGGGAAAATCGTCTTGATGTATGAGGGGTGCACATCTCTGAGGTAGGAACGAAAGTGTTTGAGTTACTCTTTCTAGTGACACCAACTTAATGCCCATTTTATAGCCTTGACAGTCACATTATGCATGTTTATAATCATGGAGGGTATTCATGGACATCCCGTATATACACTTATGAAAACATTACAATCACAGCTCATATGATTATTAATTGCAGAAGCGTCAATAGGGATGAGGTAGTATGGGTGTCCAGACCACACCTGTGACTATCAGAAAGGGTAACAGCAACATAACGGTGTATAAATAGTTGTATATTTTTTCAGCAGAAATTTATTATTTTAAAAAACTCATCCTTGTAATTAGTATTAACAAAAAAAATATTGGTCATAATATCAATCTACCTTTATTGTATCAATATATCTACAAAGATAAAACACCATGCTAATAATTAGCATACTTTTTGAACCTAAAGATGGCGACTAACTTGTAACAAGCCAATTTAATACGAACATTATAATGTAACTCGCTAGTCGGTGTGGTGTAGCGAGCAACGAACGGAGCCGTTCGATGAAAACGTGATCCACTCGACTGTCGGTTTTTCCACGAATCTCTTTGATTGTTCCATTACAAGTGAGTGCTGGTGCAGGTGTTCGCGCCAAGTACAGTGAAACAATCGTCAAAGTGAATACTGGAGGAAAGGTGTATTTTGTGCTATTGCCATTTCGCAGCAAGTGTCAGAATATTCAAATCTGTAGAAGTCATTCGTATGAATTTTTTTTAATGACCACTAGTTTCTTGATTTTTTTTAAATACTAATTAATTTCAATCCACCATAAGCCCTCCTTTTTCTAAATAAGTTGGTCTGCCACCATCGTTTTTGTCTTTTCTGATTTTCTTTTTCTTATTTTCAAATAGCAACCCCCCAATTTAAGAAACGCTGCACTCGTGACTTGTAAGTCCGACATTTCAGCTAGAAATGAGAAAAAAAAACGGAAGCACTGTCGAGATGAGCATTCAACGTGAGCATTCACCACACCTAATCAGGAAATTTGAACCGAGCTTTGTAATGTAATTCTTGTATAGAGGATAACATTACAAAGCTCAGCTCAAGTTAGTCGCCGCCTTTACAATGCTCATGCTTTCCGGTCGAAGCTGCCATTATTACCCAATTAAAATTACGTTTCGAATTACGTGGTTTAGTCTGCACGTGCTGTTGTGTTCGTTTTTGTTGGTGTTTTTATAGGCGCTGATTTTGTCATATTTTCTGGTATTTAGCATTAATATTGTGGGAATAAGTATTTGTGTACCAAAAACTTTTTTTTAAATGAAGTAGCTTCTCGAAAATGAAACTTATAACCTATTTACGATCTACCATGGGACAATCAAGGTTTTCTGAACTTACGATATTATCAATTAAAAGTGAGTTGGTGAAAGGCATTGATTGTGATGAAGTGATTCACAAGTTCGCAGCTTTAAAGGCCAGGAAAGCAATTTATGATTTAGTCTAGAGCAGAGATGGTGAAATTTTTCCTATGAGTGTGCCACTAAAGGACTAGCTGAATTTTGAAATATTCCAGTATGCTACCTCTTACCACTTATACGTTTTTATTAAGTGTTTAAAAATAGAAAGTTTGTGAATATTATTGTAGCATTTGGCTACAATCTTAGAAGAATCGACTAAGAAAAATGTATACAATTTACCCCGTTTCACCGGCCCTGCGTCTAGAACTACGAGTCGGGAAGAAAACATAAACACTACCGAGTCACGTCGTGAGGAAAACTAGCCGCTGATCCCAAGTTTCTATCGGCGACCACCAGAGCGTGGCACACAAACATGGACTGTCCAAAGAACTTAAGATGCGAGGAGATGTTGTTCTTTCACTTTCTCGAAGCATTGGGATGTTTGGATTCAATGGTAGAGGTTTCTGTTGTCATGCGCGTCCCCCTCCCCCCTGGTGATTCATATGTTTACCCCCACCTTTTATTCCGTTCTCCAATGTTCTCTGGGGGTTTGTATATATGTCCTGCGAGGCTATGTACGGCCGACTCTTGGATTTAACTTGGCGAAGGTATTGGAAGTTAAGGCTTCGGAATTGTTCAAATGTAAGATCTAAATTCTTTTTCGACTTAATGTTTTTTTCTGGTTATTAATTTTTATTTACCTTTTCAAAATTATCTTTCGGCTTCTTAATATTAACTTTGTAACGAGGAACTTATGATATATTTAGATTTTGATCAGTGTTAAACTTTGGGTCAATGAATTTGTATCGATCTCAATACTTCATGGAAATCGATAGTTAATTCATTTATGTGGATATCGATACCTTATTTATTTTTGGGACTATCGATCATTTTGTAGAGATATCTCTCGACTTAATTGTGAGATTGAAGATATTTTATTATAAGGGTTATTATTGGGAATTTTGGGAATAAATTTTCTTTAGCGAGGATTTTTGACAGTTTAAAAAAAAGAAAACAAACAAATTTCACCTGTAGTTAAAGTGTTTATTCTGGGGAATGCCTATTGGTCGTACTATGGTACGATTTTGTAAGATCTTAGAGTATAATGGGAATATTTATAGAAGTATAAGGAATAATGAGGGAATTTTCGAGGGCTTATGTTGTAACGTATGAAGGTAGATATGAATCTCATAATTAATATTTTGTTTTAACGAAGATCACGTACCTTTACAAACTGGTTAGATGCGGAAATAGTTTATTTAGGTATTACTGTTCTCTTCTATTGTAATTGTCTTGGGTTAAAACCGTATTTAACTATGATATATATATTTTTTGCTTCAAGCACTCTAATTCATAATGAAAATCTTTTCACCAAATCAACGGCTGTATTAATAATTTTTAAGATCTCTATATATTGTTCAAACTTATTCAAATGATAATGCTTATACTTATATATTTAATAATACTTTTAAATAAGTATCAACAAAGCTACTATAAATCTTTTCAATGCTAAAAATAGAAATAATACCCCTAGGTTTGGTGTGTTTTGGTATATCTTTAGTTTGGGTACATATTTCTACATTTAATTTTCCTTGAGGGCAACCGTCATTATATTATTCCCGCGACTGGTATGAGTTGCGTGCTCTGGGTTTTGGAGGTCAATCTCAAATATTCAAAAAACAAGAACTCCAGCCGCTCATTTCTATTGCCTTTGTGATTTGGACCTCCTCTTATGTTATGATGTAGCTAGGGACGGTTCATTATGAAATGTAATGAATAGAGAAAATCAAATTCTAAATATTTAAATGCCTAGATTTTAAAGAAGGTGAATTCATCAAACTGTCAAAGTGAGTGTCTAAAGTTTGAAATTTACGTTTGGTTGATCACTTTTTTTGTTCTTCAGAACACAAGGTTCACTTATAATACATTCAAGATCTTAGTTTACTTGTATGACCGCTCAAAAGGTTACTATAAATAATCCATAATACATCCCTACGCCAACAGCTGACATCTTTCACACTGGAAAATTGTAATGCAAATGGATGGTAATGTATGAATTTGATAGTTAACCACAGTAATTTAGTCCAATATGATTTATATATTTATTTGAGGTCGCGCACAAAGCTTATTTATCGTTTTATTCCAATTTTAAAAAATATTATTGACACCACTTTCACAAAAGGTCTAACTAACATAGCTTCAAAATGGCGACTGATGCATTTAAACCATGTGATTGAACGTGACGGAAACTAGTTCTTTACAATGATGTACCCACGCAGTGGATACAAATATTTTTTTCAGTTGAATATTTCGAAATATGATAAAATGATTTTAAATAATTTATTATATATATATATAAATCACAAGTATTGTCTCTTTCCAGGTAAATACGATGCCTGTATTAAAAGGCATTAATGTATGCACTGTATGTATGCCGCTTCACATTTACCGATGAGAGCCGGAGAGAGCCGGAAACAGACGAATGACAGAATAAAGAGCGAGACCAGCTGCCTGGCCGGTCAGTTTGAGTGAGAAAGAATAGCTTTCGCTATGAAAGAAGAGCTGCCATCTCAATCATTATTAGCAGTACCCTTGTTGGAGAGGGTTCTAATTATAATAATTGGTTTTAACATCATTTTCCTCTTATTATCTTTAGTCCTTTATAAATTTTAGGGAAGCATTGCTTCCCTTGCGTCCTTTGAATAAACGCCACTGCGAAATAGTGGAGGGTGGCTTAGGGGAGATAGGGATACTGTAAAAATCTTTACCATTCTAATCTCCATGCCATTTACCAAATTACTAAATAATATTCGATTTAAAATATCCCATGTTGCCCTTCCTACCACGTTTTTATTGTACTGTGCATTATGGCCAAGAAAGCCATTGATAAAAATGCCTGCTTATATTCTGAACAGGTAGTAAGACTCTGTGATTGAAAAAAACATAAAAGTATAGCATATAAAGAATAATCACTTCAACATTCAAACAGCTTCTAGGGTCATCCAGGGTTTAATATTTGCTCAAGTTGAGCGCCCTCACTCCCCCTACGTTTTCAAAGAAATTCCAGAGCCCCCACCCAAGGACAAAAAATAATGTAAGTGAAACAGAATAATATAATAATATAATAATAATAATATATTTATAATAATATAATAACATATAATAATATATTTATATGTTGATATCGAAACCGACGTTATAGGGCAGTTTCTCTTCTTAAAGGCCGTTGCTTACTCGATAAACAAATTTTCCTCGTTGTGTATTGATGTTTCACAATTTTAACTAACATTACACAAAGCACTATCACTTTTGAAGCCAATATATGAAAAAAAGGGGGTGGAAAGGAAATGAGCCGTTCACCCTGCAAGGTAACTCGTCTGCCTTTCCTAATAACACTTTCCCTCTTTCGCTGCAAAGTATTCTCACTCTACTATTAGCCCCTGGACAACATTGTCTTCCATTTATTTTTGCTATTTTTCTCGTTTCCTATTTTAAATATAAACATGGTTCCACGGACTCTTTTAATCTATATTATAGCAGGAATATGGTTATTTGCTCTTTCCGCGGGTAAATCAAATTGCTTAAGCTGTAGAATTTTTTTTTAATGTTTACAAAAAATCTACTTTCAGATTCAAAAATATCTTATAATGACGTAGGACTATTTTTAGAATTATTTTCATAATGTATGGTTTTTGTTCAATGTTATATATTTAAAATTCTCTGAATAAAAAGGACAACAATTAAAATGGGAAATCCTATCTTGTTTTGCTCTGACGTCACAGGTAGGCAACATCGTTAACGAGAGCTAGAAATATGTTTTTGTTTTATTGGTTTTATTTAGTATTATTACTGGTTCCCGTACCTATACGAAAAATTGCTTACGCCAACCTTTTTACTTTACGAGTTCCAGGGTTCGTAGTTAAGTCCAAGGACAGTTCATATGTTTAGTGATTAATCTTTAACACAAAACAGCTCAAGACGCACATTTTTTTACTGCTCATTCGGGCAATACGCATGGAATTCAATTAAAACTCCTATAGCAGTTTTTGTGTAAAGAGTCCATTTGAATTTAAAATAGTATATAGATTACCCTAGATTTTCGTTATGTATTTGTTAAAAGAAAACATATGCTACGTTTCTTAGGTACTCTCATACAAAAATGAATCAACACAATTATGTATTCCGCCTCTCCCCCTCCCCCCATCCCAATTGGAAAAACTTTAATTCAATTAACTTGACTTTTCCGAACAATTACTGTCGATTCACATGCTCTCTCTAAAACGAGAGCAGTGCTGATATTTGGACATGACAGTTCTAATCCAATTACAAGAAGTCCGCGTGACCAGCGTAACCCGCACTGCTCTAGTAGAGATTGTTTCAACTTTTCCAGCACTTCTAAAAGTGATGGTTTAAAAGAAAGGATGATCCATTTAGTATATTTAGAATTTTCACATTTTATTTGTCTTCCATAGCTGCAAGCAATGCTATTTTCCTTTTTCTATCCATTAAAGGCCCGTTGACACGGTATTAGTTGACTAATGCAAGTGAAATAGTTGGTCACCTTCCAATTATACTAATGCAAGAAGACAATTCAAAAAGGTGGCATTTAAAAGATTGG